>RJWJ010013079.1:0-40599 GCA_004363605.1 Indri indri
CCCAGGCTTTAGGAAAAGACCATTCAAACATGAGCTGAACTTGATCAAAAATAGGAAGTGCCATCACCAAATGTGCTACCTCAGAATGCATTGATTTGATCTATTGCATGATTGGAGGCTTGGAGATAATCATGAAGGCACAAAGCTAAGGGACTATGAACCTACATATGTATCAATGATTAAGCAGGGTATAAATAATTAAAGATGCTATAGTTTCCAGCATATGTTAGACTCATTCACTCCAATAATAAGAGCCTCTGGTTTTTCGTTTAACAACCAATCTGTATCTACTTTAAGTCCTGCATAAAATCAGGCATTCTAAAGCACAGGTGAATCATGGCTTACAGTTTGCCTTCCACTACAAAATCACTTCATTAGATGTCTGAATTTATCTTTGCTCCTTAAGCCCAGGCATATGGGGACCCAGGGATTAATTTATCTCCAATCTCAGTGCAGCAAGCAGTACTCCTTCTCAGGCAGTAACCTCTGTCAGAGGCTTCCGACACTCCATACCCCACCCTCCCCTCTCATCAGAGTTTCTGAGATAATTTCTGTCAAGCATGATGTATTTTGTGAAAGTGTTTAACAGCACAGAGGTTATTAAAATCTTGAAAATGATTACAGAAAAATCTGTCAACCAAATTCTCAAAAATATGGAAAATAAATTAAAATAAAGATTAATATTAGTATAGAGAAAAATAAAATAAAATTCTTTCCATGGGAAGAGCTTTAGAGATCTTTGAAGCAATGAAATATTTTTCCTTTGCCTGACAAAATGGGCAGAATAGTTTTTTATAGCGCTGAAGTGATAGTTTAATGAAAAAGATCACTCCTTTTGTTGTTAGAAAATATATTATATGGAATAATAAACTTCACTGCAGTATCACATATAAGAGCAAAATATTTGGTGAAAAAGTGTCAGTTGGAAACCTTGGCTCAGAAACTTATTCATTGTATAAACTTGAATGAGTTATTTTAACTCACTAATCCTTAGTTTTCGTATCCATAAAATAGGGATACTAATACACCATAGAACTTTTGTGGAGACAAAATGATGTAACACCTGAATGAGAGAAGGCATTTAAGAAGAAGCACCTAACGAAATTTAAGAAGTGGCACCAAATGAATATTTCCTATATTTTCTCTTCTCTTACTACATGTCCTTGGGGAAAAATATTTAATCTCAATAGACTTCTGTTTTATCATATATAAGGGAAGAGGCTTACACTTTATGATTTCTAAAAGTGGCAAGGTGCTGTGGGCAAAGGAAGTTGTATTTCACATCTGACAACACCTCATTCTTGCAGCCGACAAGGGTCCCGCTGAGAAGAGCTCTCACTTGAATAGTCAGTAAAGCACATGCTGATGAAGATTTCCAATATGAATTATTAATACAACCCCATTTTGAGATGATGAGACAAAGAACTACAATTTGTTAAATTATAGTTTTCAGCACTTTATTAAAACCTTAGACAAAGATATGCCTGCCACTTTCATTATCTTTTCCAATTAGTGGAAAAAGTCAGTGGCATTCAGCTACTCAAAATTCAAAATCCAACAGAGGTGAGACATGGTTTAAAAGTAGTTTTTATATTTAATATTTATCCACACATGCACCACACATGTACAAACACACATACAAATACAAAGAGCAAATTAAACTTAGACCTCAAGGATACCAAGAGAATAGCCATAATGATTTTTTTATTTTATGCAGGTTTTTCCTTGTGGTATGATTTGTTTTTTAAAATAACGTTAGTGTTCTTTGGTTGTTCTTTTCCCCACTTATATGTTTGTTATTTTACTGCTGCCTGCCCTGTGTTTTATTTTAGTTGGAAACAACATAGCTGGCAAAATTCCCAACCGAACGCGTTTGCATGGCCTTTATGACTTTCAGAGGGAACAGCCATCTTGTCCCATTTGTGTGTCACAGTGATATATGCAGTCACAATATGACATCATTAAAGAATGTAGTGCCAGTAACCACAGAAAGATGTTAAGCGATACTGACTCAGCTTCAACTGGGAAACTGCTGTCAGTTCATGGATTGGCATTCTTTGACATTTTACTTGGTAGCCTTGTGAGGGTTTTCACTCTTGTGTTATAAGAATATTGATATCAGCTCTGTTGCCTCTGTTGGGAGCCCGATTCCATTACACACACTAGCTTCTCTAGATGTTTATCCAACAATTGTACTCACTGACTGCAGTAATTTAACAAGTCCCATGCATGGTTATTTTTCCCTTCCCTGCTTCCTATTACTAATTTTCATACTCTATCAGGTTCTTTTAGAGAATCTTTTCACTAGAAGAATAAACTAAACAGAGAAATAAATAAAATATTACTTTTAGGAGAATTATTAAAAAGGGAGAATTTTGGTCTTTAATCAGGGTTGTTGACTCTATCAAGCCTATGGAGATGACATTCCAGAGTCTTCAAATCCAATCATGGGAAGTCCACCAGCAATCCCAAGGCCATCCTGAAAGAAGCCAACACAGGAACTCCTTCCATAACATTCCCGGGAGATAAGCTTCCATTTACTGTGGAAAACCTGCAAGAAACTACCTTAACTAAATGATCAAAGTTATATCACCAGTAATAAGACATATCGATGCATTGTACTTCCTGATGTGATGCACTGTGAAGGGCAAAACATCACTGCTGTGTCATTCTTGCCAAAAATATGTGATCATGAAAAACATCAGATAAATCCATGTAGCATTCTATAAAATAAGTGAGCATTGCTCCTCAAAGATGGTAAGGCCATTACCAGCATGATTAAGAAACTGCCATAGATTGGGGGAATCCTGGAGCAGTAAAGAGGAATATTAGTGGGAAAGCTGGTGAAAGTCGAGTAAGGTTTATTTCCTGCTTTTAAAATCGTACTGCGGTTAAATAAGATGTTCAGATTATGGAAAGTTTCTTCCTTCTGTTTAGGGCCCGCTCCTCTGATGGCCAAATTTCTTAACTCCATAGGCTCCTCTGTCTGGTCTCCTCTCACTGCCAAACCAATCCCAGGGTTAATATAGCAAAACCTTCTTTAAAATAGTTGCCCCTTTTAGTTCCTCAGACTAAATCCTTTCTCTGAATTTAGTAATCCGTAATCTTTTGTCAGGGCTGAAATTCAAGATATTTAACAGGGAGTGCAGGATGATCACTGCCAATTCAGAATAGATGTGGGTGTAAATAACAGGTAGAGCCACCCTGGCACCCTCTTCCTGGAGATCGAGCCGCCTGTAGCCTCCTAACTCTGCCCTTATTTTAGCACCTGCTTAGCACTCACTACATCGTGTATGGAAAGGAGATCGTTAACACATTTTCCTACTTGGAAAGATATTTCTTTATCTGTTTAATGTGTAGTAGTGAGTGAAAGTAATGAGTTCCAAACACCTGAAACAAATTCAAGCTCCATTAATGTTTCTCATCTACACCAACTACCAAATATAATGATTTATGGTACTTAATAGTGTACTAACTTGTTTTATGTGAATGTAAGTCATTTATTGGATGCCATGAGACAAATTGCTCTAAGCATGGTAATGCATCGTAATGTGTGCCGTGCTCTTTTCCCCACATTTGTGGAAACTTGTCAGGAATGCACATTTAAATTAATCAAAATGTTCTGATTTCAATGTTGAATAGTTGTCAGAATTTTTTTGTTATTAATGATAAAGATGGTAAAAAAATTTCCCTTTCTGACCATAATGATTTTATGATTTAAAGTCTAGTCTCTTTACCATTCATCTTTATTTTCGAATGTTAGGAACAATTGTTTCCTTGTGTCTTGAAAAATGTTTGTTTGAAATTCTCATAATAAAGAAAGTTCAAGCTATGGGGAAAAAAAGCATTAAAAAAAAAACAAACCCGGGAGCCCTGCAGAGAAATTTTCTTTCTCTTTAACACACACACACACACACACACCTTTTAAAATTTCATGTTTAAAGGTAAAATTGAGAGATTGCAGGCCATATGTGCCAATGTCTCTAAAAATATTTATTTATCCAGGAGCAACAATTGTGTTTCCATGGACAAATGTTTCAAGTCTGCCCTTTGGTTTACAGCATCAGTCTTTTTTTCAGGGCCTATAAATTTTTGAGTTTATCCTTGAATGCCTTGCCTCATCCTGACATTGGTCTGCCCCCCAGACCACCAGAGGAAGAGGCATTGTGCTGTTGCCAATGGCTAGCAAGTAGTAATGATGGAGCACTGAGTCTCCACCAGGCATTGTGCTGAAAAGCTTTGCAGACATTGCCCTCATTTAATAGTCACGTCATCTTAGGAGGCAAGAACTGGCATCATAGCCATTTTCATAGCTTATACCAGTCTACATCTTTGCCTCTCTATGTCATACTAATGCTTCAGGTGGACTATGCCAGATGTTCTCTTTTTTATTTTGCCCTGAATGCCAAGAAACGCTGCTGTATTCTTAAAAACTGATCAAGCAACAATGGCAAGGGATGGAGAAGGCAATTTGTTGTCATGAATGTTAACAGTGTTGTTGGGACAAATGTAAACCTGTATAGGGCCCAAAAGAAGATTCTCCATGTTGCTTAGTTAGATTTTCTTATTTAACAAATATTTTAACCAATTTTTTTTTCAAGGTTTTAACTCCATTCAGACACCTGCCCAGTGGTCACCTTGGGCCTTTTTAGGCTTTAGGCATGTTGTTTGGTATCCTCAAATTACCATGCCATGATACTAATCCAGAGTTTAATATCCCTCCTTTCCTAAAGTTAATTGACTTTATTTTTAGAGCAGTTTTAGGTTTAGACTAAGAAAAATTGAGTGGAAAGTATAGAACTCTAATATGCCTTCTTCTCCCAATTTCTACTATTATTAACATCTTGCATGAGTATGGTACCTTTTTTACATAGATGAGCCATCACTGATACATTATTTAAAGCCCATAGTTTACATTAGGATTCACTCTCGATATTGCACATTTTATGAGTTTTGACAAATGCATAATGACATGTATCTAACATACGGTATCATCCAGTGCTTCACCTATTCATCTCTCCCTCCCCCAAGCCCCTAGAAACCACTAATCTTTTTATTGTCTTTATAATGTCACCTTTTTCAGCATGTCATACAGTTGGAATCATACAGTTTATAGCCTTTCCAGATTGGCTTTTTTCACTAGCAATTTGCATGTCTTTTTTGTTGCTTGATAGCTCATTTTTTTCCATTGATGAATAATATTCTGTTGTACGAATGTACCATAGTTTATTTATCAATTCACCTATTGAAGGACTTCTTGGTTGCTTCCAAGTTTTTTCAGTTGTGAATAAGACTGCTATAAACATTTGCATGCAGGATTTTGTATGGACATATGTTTTTGACTTATTTTGGCATATAGCAAGGAGTGTGAATGCAGGATTGTATGGTAAGAATATGTTTGTAAGAAACTGTCAAACTGTTGTCCAAAGTAGTTGTACTGTTTTTCATTCCCAACAAATCAGAGTTTCTATAGCTCTACCTCCTTGACAGCATTTGGTATTCTCATTATTTCAACTCCAATTTCAAATTATTATTTAAGTGTGGATTACTTATATCTCATCTATATGGCAACCATATGTCCTGCTTTGCTGGGAATAGTCCTGGTCTACATATGCTGTTTCATCATAATTACTAATGATATCCCTTCCACTCACAAAGTGTCTCTATTGGGTGATAAATTATTTTGTCACCCTGCTTGAATATCCACCAAAGTTATAAGGCAGACATCATATTGATTTCTTCTCTTTTTCTCCATGGTTTTAAATTGAGTGATAAGCATAAGGTATGTGATCATATGTGATCATTGAGAATGTTAGAAATGGGTGGATGGAAGATTCTTGTCAAAATGATTTCTTTCCTTTCAGTGTCTACTCTCCAGGTCATGTGCATTAGCATCGCATCCTTTGCAATGGGCTTCAGGGTCACCAATTTTTTTTTTTTATTTCAGCATATCATGGGGTACAAATGTTTAGGTTACCTATATTGCCTTTGCCCCATCTTGGTCAGAGCTTCAAGCATGTCCATCCCCCAGATGGTACGCACCACATCCATTGGGTGTGTATATCCCCGTCCCCTCGTCCTCCTTCCCACCTGCCCAACACCCATTGAATATTACTACTATATGGGCACTTAAGTATTGATCAGTTAATACCAATTTGATGGTGAGTACATGTGGTGCTTGCTTTTCAATTCTTGTGATACTTCACTTAGTAGAATGGGCTCTAGCTCTATCCAGGATGATACAAGTGGTGCTAGATCACCATTGCTTTTTGCTGCTGAGTAGAACTCCATGATATTTATATACCACATTTTATTAACCCACTCATGGATTGATGTGCAATTGGGTTGGTTTCCACATCTTTGCAACTGTGAATTGTGCCGCTATAAACATTCTAGTGCAGATGTCTTCTTTATAGAATGTTTTTTTTCCTTTGGGTAGATGCCCGGTAATGGGATTGCCAGATAAAATGGTGGTTCTACTTTTACCTCTTTGAGGTATCTCCGTATTACTTTGCACAGAGGTTGTACAGCCCTTTATTGGATGTGTAACATGTGAATATTTTCTCCCATTCTGTAGGTTGTCTATTTGCTGTTGTGATAGCTTCCTTGGCTGTGCAGAAGCTTTTTAATTTGATCAGGTCCCATTTATTTATTTTTGTTGTTGCTGTGATTGTCTTTGGGGTCTTCTTCATAAATTCTTTTCCTAGGCCAATGTCTATAGGAGTTTTCCCAACATTTTCTTCTGGAATTCTTATAGTTTCATGCCTTAGGTTTAAGTCTGTGATCCACCATGAGTTGATTTTTGTGAGAGAAAGCCCACATTGCCTATAGGTAGACTCATTTGGCTCATTTGACAGCAGGTGTTTGATAACCTGATGGTTTTCCCTTGCATATGGTCAGTACAGGCTAAGCAATCTTTTCAGTGGTTGTATGTCAGCTTCTCTGGGCTGCATACCCTGTCTTGGCACCCTATGTGCCTTATAGATGACATAGGAGTAATTGTGTAAGAAACAGATATGAAGGAATCAATGCTTCATTGATTGACTTTTTAAAAAGTCTGAAATCAGATATTACTTTAATATCAAGCTATGTCTTCCAGCCTCCTGAAGGACAAATTGGCTTCTTGATTCATGTTTATTTCACATTCTGCAGTGTATTATTAGATTGTGGCCTGAATATTCAGCTAGTTTCAGAAGCAGCTTTCATCCCTGTGTTGCATGGACTCTCTTGATAGAGTCTACCTCATGAACTGCAAACCTACACTCAACCCACAGGCCACTGCCAGCTCAAGAAGCTGCTCTATATAATGTACTATGACTTCTTGTTGTTCGATCTATTTTTCCTACTCTAGAAAATGTTATGTAATAATTATTGCCCACTCCTCTGAAATTATGAAATATTTCAGCCATAGATAAAAGTATGAAATATGCATCTTTTTGCAGCACTGCCTCAAAAGTGCAGTGATTGGCATACAGACACTCTCAGGTATTGAGGTCCTTTATGTATGTGCCACTTAGGAAGTTGAAAGATTTTTTGGGCTAGCAAAAAGCTTGTGCTAATGTCCAAATTCCTCTTTTGCATGATATTTGAAGCTTCCTACACAAAGTAGGAGAAAGTAAATTCAGCAGGTACCAGATTCAGAATAAATAATAAATATATACTGCCACATACATATACATATACATACAAAAAATTAAAATTAAGCAAGATAGAAAACTAGTTATTTCCTTTTTTTTTTTCCTTTCTTTTTTTAGAAGAAAGGTAACCAGGGTCATAGCATATAGCACATAGCACATTGCACCAAGTAAAATTGTTTCTAGTAATCAAAGTAAAACTTTCATAGATCTAGTTATACTGAACCATCATATTTTCTTTCTTATTCTTCACCAGTGAATAAAATAAGGTTTTGGTCCTCAAGGGTATTCAGCATCTGAATTACTTTGCTGCTAAAATTTAAAAAAGTAAGCAACATTCCTATCATTTCGAAAGAGTGAAAGGACAGAAATGAAGGAAGACTGAACTGCTAACAAGCACAGGTCCTATTTTCCTGTGATGCCATTAATATCTACTGAAGATTGGTAGCCATAGATGCTGTGTAAACAAAAACAAACCTATATTACATGGCTTTTAATATTTTAAAACTAAAAATAACTGTAAAGTTACAATTTGTTTATTAAAAACACCTTCTCTGTAGCAACCTGTTTGTTTCTTGCTGGAGTTATTTGGCAAATTGCTCAAAGGTGCCTCATCTGAATATATATAATGAGATCTTTCCCATTCATTGTTCTCTACTGAGAGACCCTTTACAAAATGTAGAAATTAAAAACTATAAATTCTTCCAAAGAGATCATTCTAGTTCCAATATGAATATTACTAATAAGCCCTCTTCCAGTATGAGAAGATGATATTGACTATTATTTTTTATTTCAAAATATTAAAAGGGTTCAAGTGTTTTTGTTACATGGATAACTTTTATAATGTTTAAGTCAGGGCTTTTAGCGTGCCCATCACCCGGATAGTGTTCATTGTACCTGTTAGGTAGACTTTTATCCCTGCCCTCCACCCCACTCTCCCCTTCTTGATTTCCAATTATTTTTACTTCTCTCTGTGCCCATCGATTAATTCCAACTTATTAGAGAATACATATGGTATTTGTTTTTCCATTCCTGAGATACTTCACTTAGGATAATGGTCTCTAGTTCCATCCATCTTTCTGCAAAGGACCCTAATGCATTTCTTTTTAAGTCTGAGTAGTACTCCATGGTATACATATACCACATATTGTTAATCTACTCATGAATTGACTTGGCACTTAGGTTGACTCCACATCTGGAGATTGTGAATTGCGCTTCAATAATCATTTCAGTGCATGTGCCTTTTTGATAAAATGACTTATTTTCCTTTGAGGAAATTCACAGTAGTGGGATTTCTAGGTCAAATGATAAGGCTATATTTATTCCTTTGAGGAATATTCATACTGTTTTCCATAGAGGCTGTACTAATTTGCAGTCCCACCAAAAGTGTATAAGTTTTCCTTTATCTCTGCATCCATGCCAGCATCTATTGTTTATTGACTTTTTAATAGCCATTCTGGCAGAGGAGACTGATATCTTATTGCAGTTTTAATTTGCATTTCCCCGATAATTAGTGATGTTGAGCATTTTTTCCTGTTTGTTGGCCATCTGTCTGTCTTCTTTTGAAAAACTTCTGTTCATGTGTTTTCCCACCTTTTAATGGGCTTGTTTGTTTATTTCTTGCTGATTCGTTTGAGTTCTTTGTAGATTCTGGATATTAACCTTTTATCAGATGTATAGTTTGTGAATATTTTCTGTAGGTTGTCTATTTACTCTGTCGATTATTTCCTTTGCTGTGCAGAGACTTTTTGATATGATCATGGCCAACTTATTTATTTATTTTTGTTGTTGCTATCATTGCCTTTGGAGCATTAATCATAAATTGTTTGCCAAAACTGATTTTGGTGTGGTTTACTCTTCCTTTTCTAGTTCCTCGAGATGAGATATTGGGTTGATAATGTGTGATATTTCTGTCTTTTTGGTGTAGGAATTTAAGACTATGAATTTTCCCCTTAGTACTGCTTTTGCTGGATCCCATGGATTTTGATAGCTTGTGTCCCCTTTGTCATTCAGTTCAAGGAATATTTAGATCTCCATCTTAATTTAATTATTGACCCAAGGATTGTTCAGCAGCAGGTTGTTTAACTTCCATGACTTTATGTACCTTTGAGTGTTTCTCTTGGAATTGATTTTGAGTTTTATTCCACTGTGGTCTGAGAAGATACATGGTATTATTTCAATTTTTTCAAATTTATTGAGACATGCTTTGTGGCCTAAAATATGATCGATCTTGGAGGATGTCCATGTGCTGATGAGAAGACTCTATATTCTGTAGTTTTGGGTAGAATGTTCTGTCAGTATCTGTTAGGTTCATTTGCTCTAGAGCCCCATTTAAGGCCAGTGTGTCTTCATTTATTTTCTGCTTCAGTGATCTGTCCAGCTCTGTCAGCGGGATGTTAAAGTCCCTGGCAATTACAGTGCTACTGTTTATTTATTTACATTTTTCTAGCAAAATTTGTTTTATGAATCTGGGAGCCCCTGTGTTAGGTGCGTATATATTTAGGATTTCTATATCTTCTTATTGAATTTTTCCCTTTACCATTATATAATTAACATCTTTGCCTTGTTTTACCATTTTTGATTTAAAGTCAATTTTTTCTGATATGAAAATGGTTACACCTGCTGTCTTTTGGTTTCCATTTGTGTGAAATATTTTTTCCTTCCCTTCACCTTGAGTCTTTGTGGGTCCTTGTGGGTTACATGTGTTTCCTGGAGACAGCAGATATTCTGGGTGTGTTTTTTCATCCATTCAGCCAGTCTATGTCTTTTGAATGGAACATACAGACTGTTTACTTTGAATGAAAGCATTGATATGTGGGATACTGTTTTATTCATCATGTTGGATAGTACCTTATTGCTTTGTTTCCCTTGTTCTATTGTTTTATATGAGCTGTGAGCTTTAGCTTTTGGATGATTTTACACTGGTGGTTATCTATTGTGCTGATCGATACATAATGCTGTTCTGAGTATTTCCTATAGGGCAGGTCTAGTTGTGACAAATTCCCTCACTGTTTGCTTATCTGGAAAAGTCTTTACTTCTCTGTCATTTATGAAACTTACTTTTGCAGGATACAAGATTCTTGGCTAGCTGTTACTGTGTTTAAGTTGATCGAAGATGGTACTTTAGTCCCTTCTGGTTTGTATTGTCTCTGCTGAGAAGTCTGCTATTAGCTTGATGGGTTTTCCTTTGTAGGTTATTTGTTGCTTTTGTTTTGCTGCTTGTAAAATTTTGTCCTTCATTTTGACTTCGGTCAGGTTGATTATTATTTGTCTTAGAGATGTCTTATTTGCTATGAATCATCTCGATGTTAGATGACCACCTTGCAGCTGAATGTCTGAATCTCTGGTGATACCAGGGAAGTTTTTCTCAATAATTCCCTCAAATAGATTTTCCTTGCTTTTTGCTCTTTTTTTCTTCTCCTGCAGGGATACCTATAATTTGTATATTAGTTTGCTTCATGTATTCCCATATTTCTCTGACTGATGGTTCGATCTTTTTTTATTCTCTTTTCTGCCTCTTTGAATGACTGGGTTAGCTTGAGAGCCTTGTCTTCAAGCTCTAATATTCTTCCTTATGCTTGGTTTAGCCTGTTTTTGAAGCTTTCTGCTATAATTTGAAATTCCCTAAATGTCTCTCATTTCTTTAAGTTTTATTATATCCTTTCTTATGTCGTCTAGCTCTTTAGTGACATTTTTATTTTTTCACTAACTTCCTACAATATTTTTTTACTTTTTTTGTTGCCGTTGTTGCCTTTCAACTTTCTCTTCAATTCTGTTCATCTTATTCGCCATCCATATTCTGAATTCCAATTCTGAAATTTTATCAAATTCCTTTTGGTCAGGGTCCACTACTATAGCTCCATTATGATCCCTTGGGGGTGTCAAACTGTTTCATTTTTTCGTGTTGCCAGAGTTCTTTTGCTGGTTCTTCTCATCTGAATCCTCTTCTCTCAACTCAGGGCTGATTGGTTTGCCAGGCACCTATTCTCCTTTGCTGGAACTCTCCTACTTAGTGAGACAAAAGGCAAGTCACTAGCTGGTGCTTTGTGTCCTACTCTGGAATGTTGACCCAGCAGGGGAAATGTGGGCACACTGAAAGTCTGTAGCACAGCTGTTCTGTTTTGTTCCTTTCCCTGTGATTGTCACAGTTCAAGCTAGGGCTGTATGATCTTCATGCACAGTGGTGGGTTGTTCCCCAGATCATTGTTGGAAGCTTAGTTGGAGGATGGATAAGACCCTCTCCATGGAGGCTGGCATTGTGGGGATTGCTCTGCCCAGGACCTCCCCACATAGGTGACAATAGCAGCTGGGCGAGACTATTTAGGCAGTGGTCATGGGTGTCTAGCTTGTGGGCATTTACTAGAACTAGCTCTGAGTGTAATGTTGGCTCAAGGCTGGTGGGGGTGGTCCCTGGTGGAGCATTGGACCTTAGGGTGGTTTTTTGGTCCTGGGACAGCACGGGAGCCTTAGAGGTGTGGAGCTGCAATCCCAGTAGCTGTGGTAAAGCCTTGAGGACAGAGCCTCAGCCTGGGCACAGTGAGAGCCTCAGAGCCAGAACTGCAGCCTGGAGGCAGAGCAAGAGCTGCCTGGACAGGGCTGTGGGATCAGACCACAGCCAGGAACTGCAGAGGTTGAGCCATGCCAGCAGGGGGTGGCTCTGGCAGCTGGGGACCCTGGAGGCAGAACTGCATGGGCAGGGGGCTGATCCCGCAGCACTGAGACTATGGATGCCAAATGCCAAGGCTTCTCAGGTGGAGTGTGTGGCAACTGAGTCACTCCCTCTGCTCATATCTTGCTTTGCATAGGAGGGGCACTCAGCACCGGCACCGAGTCACAGTGCATGGTGCAGGGGAGCATTCCCTCTGCCTGCTCCCTCCCTGGCCCAGCGGGGGCTATGTGAAGGCTGCTGGTGCAAAGCTAAACCCCATCCAAATCTGGTGCCCTGTGCCTGTGAGCTCAGAATGGCATTAATTGCAGAAACCTGGGATCAGTAGCTTCTAAATCCTTGCTGCACCCACTTCCCAGTGCAGTCTCTGAACAGACTGCAAGCCGCTTCCCGATGAATTCAGAGTTCGTTGTGGTGTGGGGGTATGAAGGGCAATAGAGCTCACGGCTTGGGCAGTAGAGCCCACAGAATGTGAGTGGTGCCCCAGGGCTCTCTCCTCCTGACATTCCCCATGTGTAGATGCCTTCCCAAAGTTCCCCTAGGTCTTGCCAAATGAATAGCCCCATCACCTTTTCCTTCACTCTGAATGTCCCCCATCACCTCTCTGGAGTTTTACAATATCCTTTTCAAGAAGAGCCATCTGTAGGTAGGTACTGCCGCAACTCTTGATCCTCTCCTTAAGAACAATGCGCATGGGCTGCTTCTAGTCCACCACCATCTCCCCCATTCGATGATACTGACTTTTGACAAGTAAATTTATTTGCAAAATAGATAACCATTAAAAACAAGAGACAATCCAGTTTCCATAAAGATATGGCCATTAAAGTGACCGAGGTAAAATTATAAGATCTTAAAGGGGAAAACTGTCCTCAGATATGATGGAATCAAACTTCTTCCCAAGTTTGGAATCCATGTTATGTCTCAGACAAAGTGTAGTCCAACTTCCCCTTAAATACTTGCAGTGTCAAGAAGTTCATGCTTTTGCAAAGCAGTTCTTTCCTGCTGTCAGATTGCTCTCTTTCATTGAAGGTTAATCTTCATGCTGAGTAGAATGTGTCTCCTGGGAGCATCCACATTTTCAGTAAAGTTTTGGCCTTTAAAGTAAGACAGACTATTCTACATTTGTCACTGTGGAAAATGACAGAGTATGTCTAACCTTGAGGGCTCAGGACACAGTTTAGCAGTAGGAGGTGAGGTTGGAATACTCCTAAGTGACTTAGGAAGAGTCAGGGCCAAACTTATGCATGACAAGGACATGATATGGCTAAGCAGGTTCAGACTAAGGAAAGACAGATATGCCCTGAAAATTAAAAAAAAAGTTGGATGCTAACTAAAGAGTCTGTACTGGATAGGTCAGCCAATATATTTGAGTATCTTCTTTTGACGATGTTTCAAAAATATTTCTTTGTATATGGACATATCTGGAATACATTAGTAGACTCACTTGGGAGTTCTAATAACTATAACAGAGACAGGTGTCATCAACTGTTTTTTGTCCAAGTATTGTAGTAAATACTTGAGGTAGGGAGGCTGAGGATTTGACAACTGTGAGTTCCATCAAGCATGTTTTACTCTTTCTTGAATGCAGTTCATACTCTTCAGAATTGTTGGCACCCTGTGGTGCTGAGATAATATGTCCCTTTTGAGGTTTTGCCTTTTCTGACTAGACTTCAAACCAAGGACTTGCAGAAGCTTTATTTGCATAGACAGATAACAAATATATCATTTTTGTATTTTATTACTGCTAATATTTTTTGAAAAAATTTTAAATTATAACTCATAACAAATGTAAGTGTACTAATTCCTTCCTTTTTTTGGAATGATTTTACTTGCACATGGCCTCTTCCTCCCATGACAATTTTCTCTTCTTCTGTCATTGCCAGCAGGTTAAGGATTAAGGTTGAATGAGAAGAGGCTTCCTAAGTGCTTCTGTCTCTAGAACCATATTTTGTGGAATGTCAAATCAGCCCATGCACACCCAAATCTGTTTCTCAGCACTCAGCTCTACAACACGTTGGGCCCCATATACTCTTTGATCTTTACTGTGATTTATGATGCCAAGTTTAAGAGTAATGGGAGAATAAGAATGCTGTTAGGTTTAAATGAACCATTTAAATTCAGAAATTATTGAGGGTTCCATAGAACTAACATTTAAATGTTAATTTCTTTTATCCTTAATGCAAAAGCAAGAAAAGAGTTAGTAATTTGTCTTTTAATCAGAAAAATGAATCTATTTTATAATATTAAGAATCGCCACTGTTTTCAGAGAGTGTAAGCTTTTCTCTCCTCTTTCCTAATCCCAATACCTTATGCTAGGCCTGCCCTACCAAGAGGTGTCTTTTTCTACATTAAAAGTATTACAGGTTATACTTTCATATATAATAGGTAGTCTCTATATTTATTAAAAATCTTGTCAACGCTGCAGTTAGATAACTGTCAGCCTACATTCAGTATTGTTCTGTGAATCATCTTAAGGAGGTCTTAATATTAGGCATTTAACACTTAGCATAAAAATCTTATAAAGTTTTCATTGAGTCACTTAATTCAGTTTCAAAGTTTGCACTTCACTTTTTCACATCAGAAATTCTTCAAGTCCCCATGATTACTGAATGAGTGATGCATTCAAGATAATTATATTTATCATTGTTAGGTATATTCTGGGAATTGTGATCAAAAAGGACACCAGATTTATATTGCTTTTTAGTTTATAACATAATTTTAAGTTCTCATCTGCTGTGATTTAACAGATACTTCAAGCAACATAATCATCTCAACTCACTTGCTGCAACCAGCTATCTTTAAATAAATGAATATTCTAATATCATACTGAAAATATTTGTATATATGTCTGATTCTCCACCACTATTCTCATGGGGAAAGACTATGTCAAAATTTATCCTGATGTCTGTCCCCACTGCCAATCAAGGAATTATGTATAGTGCAAATATTAAATCAATGTTTATTGTGTAAGTAAATCCATTCTGTAGCAATCCTTCGCCTTGACAATTACATATATAGGATTCGAAGGACTATCACCTGAGTTTATTTGGTTTTCCAAAATATTCTTTCTCATCCCTTGTATGTTTGAAGTTATATATTAATTTTTTTTTTTTTTTTTTTTGAGACAGAGTGTCACTCTCTTGCCTGGGGCAAGTGCCGTGGCGTCAGCCTAGCTCACAGCAACCTCAAACTCCTGGGCTCAAGCGATCCTACTGTCTCAGCCTCCCGAGTAGCTGGGACTACAGGCATGTGCCACCATGCCCAGCTAATTTTTTCTATATATATTTTTAGCTGTCCAATTAATTTCTTTCTATTTTTGGTAGAGACGGGGTCTTGAACTCCTGAGCTCAGAACTATCCGCCTGCCTCGGCCTCCCAGAGTGCTAGGATTACAGGCGTGAGCCACCGCGCCCGGCCATATATTAATATTTATTCATCCCACATTAATACAACTGTTCTCAATTTCTTTGTACAATGTTTTCCTGTCCTCCCATTCTCTTCCATTGTTGTAACAACTGTGACAATCCATCATTATTGAAATCTGGCCTGAAAAAAATCTAGACCTTCATTTCCACTGAAACTGTAGAGCTATCAGCCTTGATTTAAAATAATGACCATTCCAATCTGCTGCCACCTGTCATTTTATCATTGCTATTAAAAAGAATCCTTAAGAACTCATGTTTATTTTATTGTGGCATTCAAAAGGAACAAGGGGCCCCCATAATAATACCTGCTTTTATAACAAATATCCAGATCAATTTGCCTTACATAACAAAATCTTCTTACTCGGTGGCAATTTTTTTGTCTTCCAAGTTGACATTAACGCTAGTGTCCTTTTTGACAGAATTGACTCACATTTTCAGTTGGCATCATTTTACTGTTCTTGCTTTGTACAGAATTGTGTCCTGACATAAACGTTCTTGAATGTTTATTTCTCACCAATGAAATACAATCTCATTGTATAAGAACTTAGTGGACGCACTGTAGAACAGAGGAAACATCAGCCCCGAACAATGTTTTTTGTGCTTAAAATGTAGCCTGAGAGTCTACAAATAAATAAAACAGCAGCTTCCCACTGACCAGCAGGCATAGCACATCTGGCCTAATATAGTCAGCAATAGCTCAAAACCCTGAGAACATCGCTTGTTTTAAACAGTCAAACTCTCGGTTATTCCTGGTAATGGGAAGCAAAGATGAGCATGGCTCATTGAGTTGAGAATGTAATTCTAAAAGACTCATGCTCACCATTAGTTTGAAATGTTTTCCTATTCAATATTATTTTTCTGGGGTTATTTTCAAGTAAGAAAACTAACTAAATTTTAGTTTTTGTCTGTGTTCCTGTTCACTGGTATAGATTTTAATTGCAGGGCTTGCAATGAACTATTAAAGAAATGGCCAAAGGAGAAGCAGCAGGGAAAGAGTAGCAATGGCAGGGTAAGATGAGTATCGCTTTAGGTTTATCGGGCCATTTTTTAATGTAAATAATGCTATTAATTTCCTGTGGCTTCTATAACAACATCAAACCTAGTAGCTTAAACAATGCAGTTATTATCTTACAGTTCAGGGAAGTCCTACATGAATCTCACTGGAATAAAATCAAAGTGCTGTCAGGTCTGCACTCTCTTCTGGAGGCTCCAAGGGAGCTTTCTTTCTTTCTCTTTTCCAGCCTTTAGAGGCTACCTACATTCTTTGGCTCACGGTCTCCTTCATCTGTCTTCACAGCTAGAAACAACAGACAGAGTCCTCTCACATAACATCACTCTGACCTCCACTTCTGCCACCCTCTTCCATTTTAAAGAACGTTTTCATTACATTGGGACAGCCCAGATAATCCAAGGTTAACTCCCTTTTGTAGGATCATCTGATTAGCAATCTTAATTCCATCTGCAACCTTGATTTCTCTTTGCCATGTAAGGTCACATACTCACAGGCAGGGAACGCATGCACGCCCTTAGCAGAGGATGAGGGGTGGTGGCTCATTCTGTCTGCCACATAATGCAATAAAGACAATGTTTCAAAATCATGGATTTGCTTTTATTTTTTCTCACATGTTATCTTTTCACTAGGTGGCCCCCAGCATTCACCTGGCTGGAGAGGAGATAGGAAGTGTTAAAAATGTTCGTGAAAGGCTAAAAACATTCAAACATGGAACTGTTGAAAATAATTAAAAGATTTTCTTTCCTCTTCCTTCAGTATTTCATTGTCCAAGGCTAGAAGAACCAGCTCAAGGAGTTCTCTCATGTTACGGAGAAGGTATTCCTTTTGCCTATGGCAGAAAAACCATGAAGTTTGAGATATAGGGGAGATGTGTATAAAATGAGAGTAGTTAAAAAAAACTTGGCTATTTCCCAGACTAAGCTGAGGCTTGGAAAGAAGAAAGGAAAAGATAAAATGTAAAACTGTGGAGAAAAGACAGTGTGGCGGTGACAGAGGAGTCCATGGAGAGCCTAAGTTACGTGTCATCATCCAGCAAGTACCACTGTGCTCTGGAAATGCATTGATGGGGCCAAGAATTTGGGTTACACCATCTATGGAGATCCCAATATTAGACACTTAATACTTAGTATAAAAGGCTTATAAAGTTTTCATTGAGCCATTTAATTCAGTTCCTAAGTTTGCATTTCACTTTTTCAGATCAAAAATTCTTCGATCCCTGTAATTACTGAATGACTGATGATATATCAAAGGATGTTTTATTTCCGGTGTTGGCTATGTTCCAAAATTGTGATCAAAATTTGCTCCAGATTTATACTGGTTTCTAGTTTATGGCATAATTTTAATTTCTCATCTATTGTGATTTGGTAGGTGTTTCAAGTAGCATAACCAGCTCAACTCACTTGCCGCAGCTGGCTATCTTTAAATAAATGTGTATTCTAATGTTCATACTGAAAATATTTGCACATATATCTGTTTCCCCACCATTATTCTCATGGGGGAAAACTATGTGAAGATTTATCTTGGTGTCCCCACCGACTACCAGGGTAATAGGCACAGGGAAACTATGCTTTGGCCTGTCAGCATGTAGCAGAGGATTCCTAGAGGGAATCACTCTTGGTACACTTTATTTTCTTAGCATAGTCCCTTAGAAATGCCACCATGCAGTGTAACAGAAAGTGGGCAAGGTTGCTCCAGTTCTCAAACACTGGAGATTGCTGTAATATAACGTCTTTGTAAATACTCTATATCGGCTATTCTCAAATATTGTTTCCCAACCAGCAGCCTGAACATCACCTGTAACTTGTTAGAAATACAAACTTGGGGGTCCCCTCCAAGTCCTAATGACCTCTGGGGGAGGGGTAATCAATCTGTGTTTTCACAAGCCCTGCAGGTGATTCAGATGCATGCTAAACTTTGAGAACCACTGATCTGTAATAACCCTATAATTAGAGCAGATAAGGTATATTTTCCACTTGAACATATCTTCTTGAGAAGTGAAGCTATGGTCCTTAGTAATAGAGTATCTTGGGTCCTTCCCTATTTATCTTGTGCCTGCAAAAATCCTGCCTACAGTCACACTGATTCCATCTCAAGAATGGAAAAACAAACACCACATGGACTCACTTTTGAATTGGAACTAACCGATGAGCATACCTGTGCACAGAGGGAAGTAAAACTCAGTGGAAATCAACCAGGGGAGTGGGGGGAGAAGAGAGGGACAAAGACCTACCTAATGGGTACAAAGAACACTATTTGGGTTAGGGCGCGCCTATAGCCCAGACTCAAGCATTACAAAAACAATCTGTGTACCCTAAAACATTTGTACACCCTAATATTTTGAAATTAAAATAAAAGAATTCTAAAAAGCAAAGATCATCTCAGAGATTTAAATTTGGCCTTCCAAAGTACCTCTGAAGGACTCTAGTGAAAGCCTTAATTAGCCTCTATTTGCTTCTCCTTTTATGTTGATAGGCGCCCATGACTGGACATTGTGGTAGTATTGTGAGTCTTTATAGTACTATATTATAGTATTACTGGGTTATAGAGATTTTATTAATATTATCGGTGAAGTATTATTGAAGAGTATTTGTGGCTGCTTATTGTTCGAAGGACCAGTGCTTTTTAGTTTTTCTTTATTATTTTATTGTATATTTGATATGATATTTTTTAGTAAAAATTTACCTTCACCTCTCTGCTATCTAATTTCTTATGTTGTTCTTGCTACTTTTCGGGAAAAAAAATGACTTGGACATATTTGAAGATGTGCTTGTTTCTTCTGCCCTTATTACTCTTGGTCTTAGTTAAGATGAATTCCTTCATTACTTATTCTAAAAATCTGAATTCACTCCTTTGAAATGGATAAATACATCTCAGTCCTGGCATAGGAATCTTTAAAAAATATGTAGATATCTGGCCCTCACCCCAAACCAAATTAAATTAGAATGCTTAGAGGTTGAGAGACAGAGAATTATTATAATTAAACAATTCCCAAATGATGATGATCTATAGCTGGGGTTTGGAATCACTGACATGGATTGTCGTTCAGATCCAAGTTCTTCAGAGCATAGTTTCAGAGCTATTGTGCTAGATCCTATTTTTTTTTTATATGTTACCAATGGAAATTTTCCAGCATCAGCAATCCATATTGAGATCTAGATTATGTTTAATGTAAGGCACCTCCATTTATTTTTAATGTGATGCATAATGGTAGCCTGCAGCTTCCTATGGGAATAAATCTCAGGAATCAGGGCAATCTGGTTGCAATATCAAACACACCATTTACCACCAGTCTTGAATCTGCTGATTTACTGGCCCAGATTCCCCTCCTCCCTGACTGTTCTAATAAGCAACCCTTCTGAAACAGTGTGTTGGTGATAAAATAACTTTTCCTTTTTGCTCATCATTGTTATTATGCTACTACATCTACCACTTAGAATGGAAGTCAATTATAGACATCTTGGGTTTCTTTTTATAACACATTTCAGTAGATTAATAAAGACATAATAGCTGCTCAAAATTGTTGAATATGTCTATATTGAAATTTGAGATAAAGAAATTTGACTGTATAAAGGTAATTCTGCATGCATTGTTTTGTGGTTTGGATAAATCCATTTTGAATTCAAAACACAGAAAAATAATATCTAAATATATTAAAACATTCTGACTGACACTCATGTAACTCACTGATGAAATTGGTAATTCATTTTATTAATACCTTCTAAATGTCAGAGTTTCCATATCTCTAAAATGAGGAACCCAAGAAATTACAACAGAAGCTCTTCTTCTTTTCTTCTACTGCTGCTTCTCTCTTCTCTTCCACTCCAGACTTTATAAACAAATTGTATTATTTCAGAACATTTCCACTGTAAAAAGAGACAAATTGGAATGAGTTCTGTGTGTTAGTACACACTTGGAGAGTAGTTAGTTGTGTTCCTTTGTACTGGTTGCCTGACTTCTTGGATATCCATTTCCTTAGTTGTGAGGTATGTGGGATAGACAAGAGGATCACTAATTCCAGAAGCCAGAGTGGCGTTAGGCAGTAGGACACAGCCAGACACAGAAAATAATGAAACATTTCTTTGCCAGGAAGAGAAAGTCAAACCATGCCATAAACTCAGTGAAGAGAACTAAATGTTCAGAAACTAGCTGGAGACTGAAAAAGATTTTGCAACAAAGAGGGAAACAGGAATGGTGTAGGTCAAATAAGATTAAATACTATAATAATATGAAGACAAAGCAAAGGCCCTGGTACTTGGAATTGTAATGCAGTGCAATACAGAGACAGACATGAATGCATAAGGTTTTACCCCAGATGTGCCTGTTATTTTGAAGTGGTTAATTTACATACAGTGAAGAGTACAAATTTCAAGTGTACAGCTCAACTGGTTTTTACATATTTATAAATCTATTCATCCATTTGAGTTTCACTTAGACCAAAATTTTACCTCAAGAGCTTCCCTCATGACCCTTCCTGGTAAATAACACCCTCCTCACAGGTAACAACTATTTGGAAGCCTATCACAATAGATTAGTTTTCCCTGTTCTTAAATTTCATACAACTGGAGCCATACCGTATACATTCTTTGGTGTCTGGCTTCTTTTTTTTCCCCTCAACATAATTTTTTGAGTGTTTTCTGTGTTATTATGTATAACAATAGTTTGTATGTGTTTATTGTTGAGTAGTATGTTGTCCTTTAAGTATATGACAATTTGTTCATCCACTATCCTGTTGGTGTATATTTGAGTTATTTTCACATTTTTAACTTCATTCTGTTTTCGAATAAAGCTGCTATAAAAATTTTTTACATAGAATTTGGTGGACATAAGCATTATTTCTCTAGGGCAGGAATAGAATTACTG
This sequence comes from Indri indri, assembly GCA_004363605.1. Taxonomy (NCBI): domain Eukaryota; kingdom Metazoa; phylum Chordata; class Mammalia; order Primates; family Indriidae; genus Indri; species Indri indri. Next base: position 21,597 of record RJWJ010013079.1, read on the forward strand.
ACATGATGTCTTGCTATGATTAGCTTTGATAGAGTCATCCAAGTAGTTCTCCAAAGTGATTGAACAAATTCACATTTTCTTCTTCAATGGATGAGAGTTCGGGTTAATCAGCATCCTTGCCATTGTTTATTTCTGTGTGTATTTTGAAATTTAACCATCCTAGTAGATGTGTAATGTTCTCATTTTGGTTTTTATCGCATTTTCTTGGAAGCTAATGATGCTTGCCACCTACCTTATCAATATTTATTGCCTCTATGGATATTTTCTTTTGTATATAGCTTTTTCAAGACTTTGTCCATCATTTTAAATTGTTTCTCTGTATTTTTCTTGATTCATAGGTATATACAGGTGTGTGTGTGTATGTTTCTGTGAGTGTGTATGTATGTGTGTGTGTATATATACATATATATAAATATGCTAGATACGATTCATTTGTCAGATTGCCACGCCCTGTTTGTGACTTGTTTGTATGCATTCTTAGTGATATTTTTTGCTCACTAGAATTGATTTATTTTAATGAAGTTCAATTTATGAACTCTTATTTTAAAGTTGTGTAAGAAATATTTGTTTACTTCAGTGTTATGATGATATTTTTATGTTTTGTTCTAGAAGCTTTATTATTTTTCACTTTTAGATCCACGGTTAAATATGAATTATTTTTTGTATATGGTATAACTTAGGGGCAAGATTTTTTTTTTTCCATATGTGTATCTATTCATTCTAATACCATTGCTTGAAAAGACCAACCTTGCCCTTTGACACACACTGAATTGTCATGGTGCATTTGTCAAAAATGAGTTACCCTCTATATGTGGATCTATTTCTGCACCAAATATTCTGTTTATTTGGTCTATTTGTCTATCTGCACACCAATACTTCACTATCTTCATTATTGTAGCTTTACAATAAATATCGAAATCTGGTAAACTGCCTCGACCTTAGTTTTTCTGCTTCAAGATTGTCTTGGCTATACTTACCTCTTTCTGTTTGCATGCAAGTTTATAGAATTAGTTTGTTAATGTACACACACACACACATAGATGTGAAGATTCTAGAATTTTAATTGGGATAAATTAAAAATATGTATCAATTTAGGGAGAATTGACATCTAAAAATATTAAATCTTTCAATGCTTTATCATATTTCTAGTTATGTAGGTCTTCTACAATTTCTCTAGTACTATTTAAAATTTTTAAATGTAGAGATATATCATTTATTAAATTTATTCTTAAATATTTGCTATTTCTGAAGCTATTTGTCAATGGTATTTTTTATTTCATTATCTTGTTGTTGGCTATTCCAATGCTATTTTGACCATATAAACTCATTTGTTAAAAATGAAAATTTACTTTTTTTTAAATCAAAAACATAATGTATGCTAATTGTGGAAGATTTTTAAAATCACAGGAGTGATTTTCTGTAACCTCCAGTGATCCCTGCCTTCTAGTATTCAAGCCCTTAAGTGAGAGTAGGACCTGTTTCTAACCAATAGAATATAGCAAAAGTGAAGGCTGTCATTGACGTGCTTATGTTATGTTATATAAGAGTCCATCTTACATGAATAAAATATTAGAGTCATTTGTTTGCTTGCTTGGAAGATGCAAGCTGCCACAAATTAAGTTGCCACATTAGAGAACCCAATTCAGCAAGAAACTATAGGTAGCTTCAGAGAGCTGAGGATGGCCTCCAACAAGAAACTGAATCCCTTAATCCTTCTGCTGCAAGAAAATGAATTCTGCCAATAACCTAGAGGAACTTGGAAGTGGATCTTTTCCCCATTTGAGCCTCTGATGAAAGTGCAGTCCTGATTGCAGCCTACTGAGACCCTGAAGCAGAGAAGTTGGGTAAGCTATGCGCAGACTTCTGAGCTACAGAAACTGTAAGATGATAAATGTGTGTTGCTTTAAGCTGCTAATTTTGTGGTAATTTGTTACCTAGCAACATAGAATGAACACAAGGAACATACAAATACAGCGTTTAGGGGTTTTTTTTTTTGTAAGTCCTCCAGCTTTGTCAACTATAAACATACTTCCTGCCATTTTTCCTATCAAAAATAAATAATTTGTGTGTAGATGCTTCAACAGTCAGCATTTGGCAAATATGAAATGATAAATACTCCTAACTCAAATCTCCTTGGGTCAGAGTATATATTTAGGGACATTTTCCCGAAATTATTAAGTGATAGCTTAGGATATTGTCAAAAAAGTTCCATTATAATTGAACATGTGAATGATCCTGGAACTACGATTGTGCTAATTGAGTTTTTGAAATTTATTATGAATTGTTAAGAAATGTCTAATGGATGTTTATAGCAACTATTCTACTTAGGAAATGAGTCTGTGATGTGCAAAAATGATGAATACAAAATGTTATAAGAAAAAAATGCAATATCTAAAATTACATATAAAATATGTTTTCAACTATATAAAATAGACTAATAGGCCAGTAGATGAATAGATAAATAGAATATAGAAGGACAGATAGTCAGAAAGAGAAATGGACTGGAAGGAATAGTATCAAAGTGTTAAAATATGTATATCTAAGTGTTTGAATATTGGGATATTTCAGTGATTTTTATATTGTTCTTTATGGCTCTATCATTTTGAGATTTCCTACATGTATTTCTTGTATCCAACAATAAAAATTATTTGACAAAGAAATGATCAACAGAACAAATATTCTATAAAAAAAGGAGGAAATCTTGAAAATGTTCATTTGAGTTACTTCAGGACAATTATGTATCTTACATGAAGTAGAGAATCCTGCCAAATATTTTCACCTTTGATACCAATCTTTAATAGAAGATACTAACTATATCTCACAAGCCTGGTGATAGAGATGTAATAAAGAAACAAAAACAAAGCATATTTATCTTGTTCTGTTCTCTGATTCTCTGTAAAAATTCTAACTTCTCAAGTTCCTCCCAATTTATTATGACATTATCCAAAATAATGCATTCTTTCTATTCAGTAGTTGGTAGGTACTACCATCCTCAGCTTTCGGTATCTATGCCAGCCCATGAGGTGACTGATGCGAATGTAAACCTGTCACAAGCACCTGCGCCCTGGCAAAGCTTCCAAGAGGCAGCAGAGCCCCAAATCCTCGTCACATTCTCTTATTCCTACATGAAACTGCCCTGACTCAGTTGGGGTTCTAAAAAATCCTCGACTCTATGGGCATTTGGAATCCTAGAACAAGAAGAACCTAGGAGTCAAGCAAAGACCCCATAGCAATACTGTCCTAAATTTGCATAGCCCTTGAAAACACACAGCATGCTTTCATAGGTATTACCTCAGTTTATTTCCATAAAAAAAAAACTTCAATAGGTCCCCAAATGCATTGCCTGATATTATAAAACTTGTTTCATCTCATGTTTAAGCAAAATGAGGTCCTTTGCAACTGTGGTCAGTCCAAGGACACAGTTAGTGTATGTGGTAGTGCCAGAGCTCAAATTTGCCACCAAGTCCAAGACCGTACATTATGCTCTTTCCATAAAAATATTGTGCATCTGGCACCAAGCATCAAATTCTGTTTATTATTTAAAGACCATTGTAATTACGCAGGTTTCATAAACTTGTACTGATAAACAGTTACTAAGAGGAGGCATAAAATGTTAAAATCATTACTTTCAAATTACGATCTTTTCATCAAAAAGTTCTGTTTTTTATATACTTGTATTAAAAAATAAATATCAATGTCAGGTATTTTTAAATGTAAAATAAAAACCTTGAAGAGAGACTGTTTTGAATTTTAAGCTCTACAGCATCAACCAAATTGCTGGCATAAGTGTTAAAAATAATTAACCACATCAAAATATTACCAATTACATTGAAATCCTCAAATACCATCTCTTATTGTTAGCAATGAAAACATCAAAATATACATAAATTGTCAGGAATTAAATTTAAGGAGAGATGAATAAGATTAAATTCTGCTTTCATTAAATTTGAATTAAGACCATTAAATGCAAATGAATGATTATCAGATAAGACAATTGATACCTCCATTGGAATATTTCTGTGAGAAAATTTATTTCCTTTGTTATTCAGAATGAAAACATTTCCTCTTCATGATTCACATGAGAAAAGTGGCAAATTTTTACCATAGAACTAATAATATAATTTAGATATATTTGAATTATTTTCTCTTGATTTATTTTAGAAAGTCAACAAAAATTCAGATGATACATAAATAATTTTAATTTTAAATTCATTAACTCCATATGTAAACCTTTAAAAGATACCCAAAGCCTCCCAAGGTGAAACACTTTTGGGGGGGCATCACAAAATGGCTCTGCTCTCCCTTCACTCTGTCCTTGTTCTGGTCGGAGGATTCTTTGGTCTCCACTTTAAAGCCTACTTTGGAAATACTACTGCCTCCATAGGATCAAGCAAAGTATTAATTCTTTATACTAATTTTAAAGTATGTCCTATCTATGCCTATTTTGTTAAGAGTTTTTATCATAAAAGTGTGCTGGATTTTGTCAAATATTTTTTCTGAGTCTATTGAGAGAATCATATGGTCTTTGTTCTTGCTTTTATTTGTGTGGTGGATTGCATTTATAGATTTGTGTATGTTGCATCTCTGGGATAAAACCCACCTGGTCATGATTAATTATTTTTTTGATGCGCTGTTGGATTCAGTTTGCTAAGATTTTGTTGAGGATTTTTGCATCTATATTCATGAGGGATATTGGTCTGTAGTTTTCTTTTTTTGTTGTGCCCTTTCCCGGCTTTGGTATCAAGATGATATTGGCTTTGCAGAATGAGTTGGGGAGGATACCATCCTTCCCAATGTCGTTCAATAATTTCGGCCGTATAGGTATGAGCTCTTCTTTGTAAGTTTGGTAAAATTCAGGTGTGAACCCATCTGGTCCGGGACTTTTTTTGTTGGAAGATTTTTAATTGCTGCTTCAATTTCTGTGCTTGATATTGATCCATCAAATTGGTACTAACTGGTCAACATTGAGGTGCTAACGTGGTAGTAATATTCACTGGGTGCCGGTCACGTAGGGGGAGGGTGGGGCTGGGTAAACTCACAACAAATGGATGCGGAGCGCACTGTATGGGGGAAGGGCACACTTGTAGCCCTGGCTTGGATGAGGCAAAGGCATTATACATAACCAAAATGTTTGTACCCCCATAATATTCTGAAATAAATAAATAAATAAAAATTCTTTATACTAGTGGAAATTTAAAGGTTTTGTTCATTGTGTAACCATTTGTCTTCATGTACATTTGACTTCATAGGAGAAGCAATGCCTTCCTACCTCAGTTGACATTAGCGTGGGTGGGATGTCCTCTACCTCTGGCGTGGGGCAAGGAACTCAAGTTTGCCGCAAAGAGCATGGTTGTCCCACATCCATGACTGGCCTGAGCCAGGCCAATTAGAATGATATATGTCTTATATGCAAGTAACTCAAATTAGAATTTTGAAATTCTTTCATTTTAGTCTCTTCCTTTTCACTTTTTCTCTGTCTGCTCCTCTAAGAGATGAACTGGATCATTGATGTGATCTTTAGCCCGGAGTTTTCTTTCAAGATGATTTTCCTCTGGAGTACAGACTCCTGCTCCATAGTGGGTTTGATTTCACGTCCAGTTCAATTATTTCCAGCTTAAAAATACTCGTCAGCAGGAATCCTCACACAATAAATGTCCTAATGCATGTAATTGGGCAAAATGGCAAATAATGAGAAGTGAAATATGGATAGTGGCAGCCTTTTCTCTTTGACCCAATGAATTGTTTTCCAGCCGAAAAAGATGAATAATTGGTACAATGAAGGTTAGTCTGAAACTTACTGATTTTTTAAGCCATCCTTAATTTTTCTTTCCTAGACTCTTCCAGTTCATTTATTTTAATGTGTTTGCATTTTCTCTTTTGGTTCAAATTAACATACACTATGAATGATTATTTTATTTAAAATATATGCATTTTTAAAAAACTGTCATTAGTCTATTTTTCCTTAAGAAAAGAAAGAACAATTATGGCTTGTTATATATTTAGTCAGATCTCCAAAGCAAATAACTGCCTCTTCTTCATAAGTTGCTTACAAGTCAATTTCAGGTGACCACCTGGGAATCTAAGAAAATAGTGCATCATGTCTGGGTCAGTGATAAGAGCTGCCAGCACTATAGACATTCTGAAATTTGAGATAGTCACTGTGTTACATTGCTTTTCAGAAACAGATCCCTTTGGGAGAAATAGTGAGTTAATATCCATGTCATAGGAGAGGAGGGCCCAAGAGGTGCCTTTAATAATTCTGGCTATGATAATTGTGAGTTACAAGGTCAAAATTCAAACTAACTTGAGAAAAACAGAATGCATGTGTTCACGTAACTGGAATCAATAATATTAACATTTAGGTGTATGACTTAATATATAGCATGGTTCTAAGTGCTTTATGTGTTTTAACTCACTTTATCTTCACAAAATCCCTATGATTTTGGTGTTATTATTATCATTATTATTCCTCTTGCAGTGTTGAAAAAAAAACAAACCGTAGAGATATTAAGTAAAATGAATGGAGCACACAGTTAATAAGTGACAGAACCGGGATTTGATGACAGGCGGCTTGGCTATAGAGATCACATACTGAATCTTCAGGCTAGAGTAACTCAAAAGCTGCTCATTCTTTCTGGTTTATGCTGTCAATTCTGCTTGTCTCAGCTTCTCTTGGTTTGTTGTTCACATTCTCTCTTCCTTAGACTGGCCTTTCAATCTAGCAAGGTACCAGTCCTTAGGTTACCAACTTCAAGTGGTATAATATTGTCTAGACCTGGGTTGCCTGCCCACTTCCAGGACTTGGAGAAAAGTAAGTAAAGTTAACAGAGGAAAGAGTGTTGGAAAACCTCTTGGGCAGACAAAAAAAAAAAACAAAAAAACAGCTTCACATTCCCCTGTGGTCTCCTATACCTGCCATAGATAAGTTTGCTCTGTTCTTTATTCAGTAAATGTCATCATTTATAAGAAAGCATAAAAATAGAACTGTCTCACACAGATTTCAAAATCCATTGCCTAACATATTAACAATTAGTTATTCTGGGAGCATGGTTTAGAATCTATGAGATTTTCAAAGCCTGTGAAAAGTGATGAGAGCTAAAAAAATATTTTTGGTTCAAAAATCCTAAAAAGTCAAAAAAAGTAAATATCTAATTAAATATTTATAAAATGAACATATTGGAAAGAGAACTATAACCCAACTTGACTGATATATAGGTGGATTTAATGAGTTTGGTGTAAGGAGAACTAAGTGCTCCAATAGCATGAGATTCTAGAGCCCGTGGAGGACTTAAAACATCATTGCTGCACCGACACAGCTCTTAGAGGACGGGAGTATCCAAAGGGATCAGAATTAGACAAAAAGTGAATGCTGCCACCACCCAGCGAGTTTCATTTGCCACATTGGTCTGTATCATCTCAAAACAAATAGGGTTATTTAAACTTTGCTTATCTATTCTATGGTTTTGCCAAAACTCACAAATGAGAAGCTCTTTATCCTATGTTTGTTCTCAAAGAACAAAAATGACAATTATGATTTTTAGAGTTACTAAATATATTTTTAAGTAAACATTCTTGAACCCAAAGCATAGTATCCTGAGTATGTGCTTACACTTTAATTATAAATAGTCGGCACTGTTTAAGTAAAGTCTAATATTGAAAATGATGAATTGTGCTTTTGTTGTCGGATATAAGTTCTGTTATAAGAGCACTCTGTCCTTAGGCCACTAGCCAGACAAACCATCCATTTACTTGTCTTTTTTCATATCTTACCCAGACAAGGAGAATCTTCTTTTGTTTTTATTGTAATGTTTTATTTTGTTACTCTGATTGTTACAGAGTTCTCATGCATGGCCTCAATGGCTCCTATTTGAATTTAGATTTCTGCTTTTTAATAGAGTTATGGAAACAATCAGATATGTAGCAGTGATACAGGGAATATATGAGGTGACATAATACATGTGGCCCATTTTCACAGAACATCATTTTACCTGAAGATTTAGGGGGATTTTCATAAATATACAAACTCTTAAATATGGAGATAGCTAGGTAGCTAGAGGATGATTTTTTCAGAAGGGTAAAAATCATGATTCTCATATAAATATGAAAGGAATGCATGCTTAATTGTTTATTTTACTCATTAATTCATGAATCAGTAAGATGTTATGAGTTCAAAGAGAATTCAAAATACCACGTTACTAGTCAGATAAAAAGTGCTTAAATTGATTTACAGATAGATGCAAAACTGCAAAACTGATCAATATCCAAGGAACAATAAACAGCTTCCATTGAATACAATTTGGATATCTATTGAGAAAACATCATTTTCATTGCTATCTGTTATCTAAAACTTATAGAGATATGAAATAGCTCAAAAACAATGAAAGAAACACATCCCCATGGTATCTTATAATGCTGAAGTGTGTGATAGATGCTTTGTTTCCATGGGTCCATTTCAAACCTTTCCTAGATTTTCCTGAAAAAAGAATCTATCAATAAATATAGATTTAAATAAAATAATGGAAAATTTTAAAGTAAAATATCAAATGCCAATATCACACTAACTTTCATCAAAAAATAGGTGGCATTTAAAGCATTTCTGACTTTAGACAATGATTATTGCATCATTTTTGATAGTACCTCTAAAACAAATGTTCTTAACCTGGGATACATGGGCAGCACTTCCGAATTTTCAATGGGAAGAAGTCATTTCTTTTCTTCCAAGTCTAAAACAGTGTTTGACACACAATGGCTTGAAACCAATCCTTTAGGAGGCACTTCGGGTGAAAATTTTTTGATATGAGCTCATTTATTCAAATACTTCCTCAAATGCAGAATACAGCAGTTCTACTTCCTGGGTCATCTTCATATACCTGCAAACAGAATCTTATTTTCAAAAAAGAAATGAAAAAGAAATTTTTTTTTTAATATTTTCTCATATTATTTAATTTTGACATTTTGTTTACTTTTCTGTTATTTTTAGTTTTTTCAAATCTGCTCCTTGCCCCACAGACATATACACATTTAAGTGGGTTGTTCAAAATAATAACATGGGAAATAAGAAATCCCATTTAGTGCTGGTGGGAAGGCAAAACGGTACGGCAACTTTGGAAGACGGTTTGGTGATTTCTTACAAAACTAAACATACTCTTACCACATGATCCAACACTTGGGCTCTTTGGTATTCACCCAAAGGAGCTGAAAACTTACATCCACACAAAAATCTGGAAACAGATGTTCATAACAACTTTATTCACAATTGTCCAAACCTGGAAGCAACCAAGATGCAAGGGAATGGTCCGCCCAGACAATGGAATATTATTCAGCGCCAAAAGGAAATGGGCTATCAAACCATAAAAAGATATGGAGGAAACTTAAATGCGTATTGCTATGGATAACTGGAAGAAGCCATCTGAAAAGGTTACATACCGTATGATTCCAATTATAGGACATTCTGCGAAAGGCAAAACTATGGAGACAGTAAAAAGATCAGTGGTTGCCAGGAGCTGGGATAGGGAGGGATGAGTAAAAATAGCATAGAGGATTTTTAGGGGCAGTGAAACTTATCTGTATGATGGATACATGTCATTATACATATGCCCAAACCCATGGAATGTACAACATCAAGTGGATCCCATTGTAAACTATGGGCAGTGGGTGATTACGATGTGTTAATGTAAGTTTCATCAAGTGTAACAAATGTATCCCCTGGTGGGGGATGTTGATATGGAGGAGGCTATGCATGTGTGGGTGCAGGGGACATGTGGGAAATGATTGTGTCTTCTACTCAATTTTTCTGTGATTCTAAAACTTCTCTTAAAAAAGCAGTCTTTTAAAAAAAGTCTATTGTGTGGTGGCAAAACATTATAATATTCATCTAACTCAGGTTGAAAAAAATGAGAAGAAACAAACTATGAATCTGGGAGAAGATATGTCGAACCCGTTTTATGTGCCTCAGGGGTGTTATTTTTACAATCCTTTCAACAATGCTTATGGGCTAAGAATTCTTATCCTTATTTTATAGAGAACGGTATTAAGGCTCAGAGGGGCTGAACGGTTATCTGTATCTGGTTTGCACCCAGGTTTGCCTATGTCTAGTATAGGTGTGCTTTACTACTGTACCATGATGCCTCTATAGTTCCAGCTTTCCATATTCTAATCTGCCAAAATAAGTTGTGAAAAGCATTTAAAAATCATAAAAGTGGTTAGTGACCACATGCCAAAGATTCGTTTAATTAATGAATCAGGAAACAAATAGACAGACAAGAGAGCTGGTTCCAAGAACATCTGAAAAGCATATTTTTGTGTAGTCAGTCAGGAAAGAAATACCAAAATAAGACTGCCAAATTATATACAAAACTCGGTATTTTTCTACTAGGGAATAAAATAATAAATTTTGGAGTTATTTTTCCTACCAGTCCTCCACCCCCCAAAGCACACCTCATCAATTGTTTGGGTTTTTTTCCTCTGAAGGTAAACCTCTAACAGTACAGGCACATAAAATAACCTGAGCCCTTGTTAGTAAAAAAGAATCACATCCTCTTAAGAGCGTAAGATTTGCGTCAAACAGGTTTATTAGCAAATGGTCTATACTCTAGAATCATATTAAGAAACCAAGAATTGTCATTTCGCTTTATTTCCAATTTTGAAATCAGTTATTATTTTACAGGTATAGTGATTTGAGAATACAGGCTCTGGAACAAACTGCTTTGGTTCAAATGCTATCTCTTCTCCCTATTATCCCTATGTTCTTAAACGATGTACTTAAATTCTCTGTGTCTTGATTTCCTAATCCTAAAAATGTGGGCAATAATAATGGAGTTTACCTTACCAAGTGTTATAGCAACAGAGCCTTGCACATGGCAAATAAGCAGTCCCGGCCGATCATTGAAGGTTGACTTCATTTTGGTCCTTTTTATTGCAGCCACAAGGTGGGGCTACAGCAATTTTCACCTTGAGGGGTTTTGCCTTTTTTTTCTTTTCTTCCTCTCTTGTTTCTAGATATTCTTCCATTCCCTTGTTTTTATTTATCCATGTCAGTACCACCTTTCACATAAGCTACTGAGTTTTATGAACCATGTTTCCAGTTGGTTAAATTTATATGTAGTTGTGTTCCTGTCAGACACTCTTTCAGCAACTGTGATTAATTTCACGTCACTACAAATTGGCTGAGCATATTCATGATTCTAGGACCGGATCATCAATCAAGGATTGTTTAAGATTGGTTCCAGAACCAATGCACTAACATAAATTAAATTTCCTTGAACTTAATATAAAAATATGTCATACGTTGTGTTTATAGCCGTGATATTTCTATAGTTTCTTTATTGATCTTAAAGCTATAAAGTTAGTTTATCTGAAATGTATTATTTAAAAATCAAGATGACTCATTCTCAAATATATGCTTTTTTTCTTTTTAATTTTACTCTCCTTTTCCAAATGCTGTATTTTAATGAGTAGAAACTGAACAACAGACTTCATATTCGGATACAAAGGGACGTGTCATCAGTACAAATGATAGTTAATTACGTACAAATAGTTTTGGAAATGTGATGGCTAACAGTCCCTTAAAATTCTAAGATATTACTCCGCATTGAATAATTTAAATTAGAAATGCAAACCAAATGCTAAAGGTAGCATTTGGCAATGTTCTTGATTAGAATATCTGCATGTAGTATTTGTTTATGCAGGAACTGAAGTGCCCTCCCTGGTTGTTTTGCTATTCGAAGAATCTTCATAGAATCTCAAGTACTTGTTACTGAGGCAAAAACTAATTTGCTTCCCATTATAATATCTGCCTTTGCATTCGTGTATTTAATTGTGGTGAGGTCTTGGGAGTACTTTCTGACTTTTATACAAGGAAAAATGAGAGTAGAGTTGTTACTTTTGACAGCTTACAGATAAAAAAAAAAATTGATTGAAAATAGGTTGGAAGGCTGAATTAAACCCAAACTATAAAAGCCTTAATTAGTGGAAACATAATTATAGGGAGCTATTATAGAATAAAATCTAAATTGTATTAAAATATTTTTCCAACTGATTTGAAGATGGAAAAAGCATGTTTTACACTACAAGCAATTTCTCTAAATTACTGCCCTTCATTGAATTTCCTAAATTAAAACTGAGTGCTAAAATAAAAGCTTGTTGCTACCATTGTTTTTGTTTATTCAGTTTGGAATTATTTTCTAAGGCAGTTTTTGAGCAGTAATATTGTTTCTTCCTATTGTATATGGTGAGCAGTCCAGTCATTTTCAAGGCCAAGAATATCACTGATTATTAAAATGTACAGATAATACAAATTTACCTCCTTAAGAAGTCATTCAATCATTTGACCATTACATGAGCAATTATTACATACATTCACAGCACAGTAGAGGTACTTAGTATCTATCACTTTCCGTATAACCAGGGATGCTAAAGGAAGAGCTAAGCATGATGCTTAGATTTTTTTTTTTAATTTTGTGCCAACCACTCTCCAAAGAGGCATGAACAAACAAGGATGCGAAAATTGAAAGAGGACTAGAGAATGGAAAGCAACCAATATTTCGGAGTTATTATTACTACACTAACAATTTCAAACACAAATATTAAAATATTAAACATTCATAATATCATAATTAAGCTTGATTCTTTTAAAATATTATTACATTGGTTCCAGAGAACCTTCTTGTCTATAGTGTGGCTCCTAGATTTTTAGATGTTATAAGGTGGTAGATAACACACACACACACACACACACACACACACACATATCATTTTGCCAAGTAGCAACATTAAAAATCAACCACAACTCTCTGTTCTCTTCATTATTTTACAAAGTAAAGTGCATTTTAAACGAAGAAAACATATAAAGGACATTATTCCAACTGAAAAAAGAGTCCTTCTAAGGTAGAAAAAAAGAATTGGCAATGTGTATGTGTCATGGACTGAATATATTATAGTTTTTAATTTTTTTTTTTTCATTTTGTCATGGATTGGTCAAAATTTCATTACTGACTAAGGTTTAGGAATTATTGGACCAGAGGCCAAGGTATGATGTCTGGGCCTTTAATAGTCTAGCCCCAACCTACCTTTCTACTCTTCTCTTTTGCAATTTTTACCCACGAATTCTAAGCTTCAACAACACCAAATCAATCTTCAAAACCCAAAAAGAGCGCGTGGTTTGGACAGCAAACTTCAGATGCGATCCCGCAGCAAGCTCCTCGACTTCCCTGAGCCTCAGCATTCTATGAGAGGCCGGAGGTGGTCATGCTTTGCATTCCAGTTCCACCACCTAGCAGGGTGAGTTCGGGTATGTCATTTAGCTTCTGTGTGGTTCAGTTGCTTCATCTACAACATGAGGATAGTAACATTGCCTGCCCCATTGAACCGTGTGGCTTAAATGAATTCATAAAGGAAGATTCAAATGTATAAGCAAGTGTATCAGTTTTCTGTTACTTTGTAACAAACCACCTCCAAAATTTAATGGCTTAATGCAGTGACTTAGTATTTCTCGTGATCATGAGGTCGGCTGGGCCTTTCTGCTCCGCATGTGTTACCTGGGGTCATTCATGCAGCTACATCTAGCCTGGTGGATGAGCTGGGCTGGAAGGTCCTGGAAGTGCTCCCTCACGTGTCTTAGGTGTTGGTCCCGTCACCTGGCTTGCCTTGACTCTCCCTTCATGGGATGTCTTATCCTTCAATACTTTTCCACAGAACCTTTCTCTCCAGCAGAGTAGCCTGGACTTCCCAACAGCATGTCAGCTGTGTTCCAAGAGAGTAAACAGAAGCAACTAGACATCATAAGGACTAGTCTTGAACTGTCAGAGTTTCCCTTCTGCTGCAATCCATTGATCAGTGCAAGTCACTGAAGGGAGGGGAAATAGATTCTACCTCTTGACTGGGGGAATGCCATATTTATCCAAGGATGGGAGGAATTTTTAGCAGCTATTTATGCAGGCAAAACAGCATTGCACATAATAAAATTTAGTTATCATTTTTATTTATAAAGTGGAGTTAATATTTCCTACCCTCTAGATTGCTGTGAGGATTAAATGAAAAAAATTAAAAGACATAAGTCACCACAGTTGTTGTCATTGACATCGTAACTACTGATTGCTACTTATAAAGCCTCTCGCTCCAGCTGTACTTTTGGGAGCTATAGCAGCTGAGATTCTATGGCAGGAGAATCACCTCAGCAAATAACCCCCAGGTCTTGGGCGCTGCAATAACAAGAGACCATCTTGACTCCTGTCCTGTCTGGACCTTCAGAATGTTCCAGGCTATAAACTGTCCTGAGTCTTTCTGCCACTTGGTAAAGAGAGCAGTGGAAGAGGGACACTTGTATCTGGAAAAGTGGTTTTAGGAAATGATGTTTCACATAGATAGAAAATGATGATTATGTTCTTTGAAACACCCAATTGAAACATTCTTTTAATATTTATGGGCTGATTTAAGAAATTAAACTTCTTAGGATTTTGGTTTCGATTTATTTTTCTTCTGAATTAGAAAAACAAAGTTTTGGACCTAATTTTTATGGGAGCCTAATTTAAAAATATAGTTAAGTATTATTTGCAGTTTGCAATTCACCGTTATACAAAAAGACTAAACCACTAAATTACAAAGTCTCTATTTTTGGCCAATCCCTAATCTTTTTACACTCTTAGCTTCCATATCAAACATCTTTTACACTGTTAATATTCACTAAATATAAAATGAACAAAATTAAAATCATAACACATTTTAATTTATGTAATATCTGAACTGCTGAGGTATTTATATGCCAGTATTTGACTTCATAAGGTAATAGATTTAAGAAACAACTTGCTGAGACATGAGAAAATCCACTGCTCTGGGAATTTTGCAATTAGGACAAACATGTCTAGATTATACAAATTTCACACCTCTTCACATTCAGAGAGTAGGTTTTATCACCATGAATTCCAATTCTCTTTGGTGATTAATATTAATATTCTCACATGCATCCTGAAATAAGAAATTGTTATTAGCCTTCCAAACATTTAGTTTCTTACTATGATAATTTTGTTCAGTTCAACATATTTTAAAATGTAAAAGAACAATTTATGGTCATCTTTACTGTGCATTTTTTTTAGACTATATTGGTTCTAAAAGGATCATTTCAAATAAAACTTGACAATAAATTTTAGACAATAGCAGTGTTTCAACAAATGAAATAAAGAAGGACTGTAATTGTGTATACTCGCAAGTATCTTCATGGCCAGTTTATATTGTAGTAAAGCAAATGATAAGGAAAGACCTCAGTTTCATCATGGTTATCCCAATTACACTGTGCAGACATGGACAATGTCAAATTCAATTTAAAAATCATTTAGGCATTTTCATATACAAGATTATTATTGCAGACAGAGATATGTCAAGAAACTGCACATGATTTTAAAGGAATTAACTTTTTTATTTCCTAAAATAGCCTACTTTTACGGGGACCAGTTAGAGTGTCTCTAGCCTGTATAGTAATGTTCCTGTCCTGCCATGCAAATGTAACATGTGTTACATACTCTCCAACTGCAAATACGCAGTGTGCATCAGACTGCCACTTGCAGAGCCCAGAATATTACTATTGCTTCTCGGAGAGAAATAGCTCAATTCTATTTCAGCATAAACCTAAATGCTCCGTTAAAGAGGCAGTCATGTTAGGGATCCTCAGGAAGTTGTCAGGGGTATAAACATGTCTGAATTTTTTGATTTGATCAAACAAAGTAGCAACAACAGATAAAAATTATCACTCTCTGGTTTAGTTAGTCTGGCCTTGCCTTTGAGAAGGAAGTAAAATGTTCCATCAGCTCTGAAACCAGGATAGGCTCTGAAGATGACAACTCAGGGCTGCCAGCTCTGGTGCTCTTCCTCAAGGACCATTATCGCACAACAGCTTTATTCTACCATGGACATTCTGTTTTGGTCTTTTTTTTGAGGTGGAGTCCCGCTCTGTCACCTGGGCTAGAGTGCTGTGGTCTCAGCCTAGCTCACAGCAAAGTCAAACTCCTGGGTTCAAGCAATCTTCCTGCCTCAGCCTCCTGAGTAGCTGGGATTATAGGCGTGCACCACCATGCCAGCTAATTTTTCTATTTTTAGTAGAGAGGAGGCCTTGCTGTTGCTCAGGCTGGTCTCAAACTCCTAACCTCAAGCAATCCTCCCGCCTTGGCCTCCCACAGTGCTAGGATTAGAGGCATGAGCCATGGTGCCTGGCCAGCTATGGACATTCTTTTATACCATTGCAGTTTCTCTAACATCTGTCTTCTTTCCTTTCTCTGTTCTAATTCTTCTGTAGGGATTATATGTCAGCAAATCAGTCTCTCCCTCTCTTATCCAGCCTTCATTTTTTTAAGACAAAACATGATTTCAGTTATACTGATATGTATAAAAGCATTGTGAATGATATTCCTAAATTGAAATCTAAAGAAATTACAGAAATTTTTCCTACATAATTTATTTGTATATTTTATTTTTAATTGTTAAAGTAATAAAGTATTAAGTCCATCACTCTAGGCAACTGATATATTTTTGTATAACACTATTAGTTGCATGTGGTGTGTCTGTGTCTCTGTGTATGTGTGTGTGTGTCTGTGTGTGTGTGTGTGTTTGTAGGGGTGAATGTGTAGAGGCAAGAAGCACTGTGGAACTATAAAAATGACCAGGCAAGCTAAACCATACAAACAGGTTGTAATAATCAATGGGAAAAATTATAAATGTTGTATAACTTTTAAAATTTTTATCAAAATATTAAAAACTCCTACTAACAATTATAAATGCATGTGGAAATGAAAAAATAATAAAACATTTATTTAATAAACTAATTAGAAATATTGAGAATTAAAGTGGGTTTTTTTTTGTAAAACCTATCAGAACACACAAATGTTCTTAGTGGCATTTTCCATAAGAGTTAAAAATCGGAAACAACCTACATGTCCATTAACTGGTGAACAAAATGCAGTACATATATTCAATGGAATAATACTCAGCCATAAAAAGAATAAATTACTTACATGTGCTACAACATGAATCAACTTCAGAACCATTATGCTAAATGAAGGAAGGCAAACACCAGAGACCACACATTGTATGTATGATTCCACTCACATAAAATGTCCAAAGAAGTCAAATCTATGGAGACGGGGAGAAGATTGTTAGTTGTTTACGGTAGAGGTTTAGGGTGCAGGGGGAACAGGATTAACGTAAATAAACATGAAGGATTTTGGGGGGTGAGGAAAATGTTCTTAAAACTCTAAACGTTGGCCAGGCGCGGTGGCTCACGCCTGTAATCCTAGCACTCTGGGAGGCCGAGGCGGGCGGATCATTCTGAGCTCAGGAGTTCGAGACCAGCCTGAGCAAGAGCGAGACCCCGTCTCTACCAAAAATAAAAATAAATTAATTGGACAGCTAAAAATATATATAGAAAAAATTAGCCGAGCATGGTGGCGCATGCCTGTAGTCCCAGCTACTCGGGAGGCTGAGACAGTAGGATTGCTCGAGCCCAGGAGTTTGAGGTTGCTGTGAGCTAGGCTGATGCCACGGCACTCACCCCAGGCAAGAGAGTGAGACTCTGTCTCACAAAAAAAAACCAAAAAAAAGCTCTAAACATTGATGACTGCACATCTTGATAAATTTACTACAAAAATCATTCACTTGTACACTTCAAATGAGTGAATTATAAGATATGTAAAATACATCTTGATCAAATTATATATTAACCTAAGCATTTGTACCCCTATAATATGCTGAAATGAAAAAAATATTTATTAAGAGTAGTTTGAAGTTGCCTTATTTTCATCCATACAACTTACAATGCGGTGATATGGAGTAAAATCATCTTTTCTATGACTTGGTAAAATCATTCCCTTTCTAAGTTTTAATCAGTTTCTAAGGTTTTATCCTTTGTGCTTTTAATATTTTGAAATATCTCTGAGCATTCCTTTAATGTAAAGTGGGATTTGGGGGTGGATTTTGTTCAGTTTTGTTTGTCTTTTGTTGTTGTTTGGTGGGGGGTTTTGGTTTTTTGTTTTGTTTTGTTTGTTTTTGCCTACAGTCACTTCCTCTGGGACATCTTCATCCTTTTCATTACAACCGCTTTCCTCATTTATGTCAATAAACGTGCCTTCACTAAGTTCCTCTGGCTGTGTGTCTGGAGTCTCTCAAATGACTGCAGTGTCAACATTCCCATGCTCAGCTATTTTTTCTGTAATTTCATAATATTTGACTGGAATTTTACTTCCAGGCTTATCTCTTTTCATTTCTTTGCAGCATTTTCATCTTTCTTTGTCAATTCCCTCTTCCTATGATCCATTTTTGACAAACGTCACACAAGTTTATCACTGGGAGACAAGAAGCAACACAACTACATGTCTTGCTGTTTGTGTGTGAAAGGAACAACAAATGTGCAGTGACCAGTTAGATTTTAAAAGAAGAGCCGTGATTGGTCACTGATCATGATGAGCATCCGGTTTTTGTGCAGTGATTTGTGGATGAAACATCTAGCTGTGTAGTTTTTATTTAATGCAATAACTCACTGCTAATATCCTGTGTTAACTGAAATTTGAACTGTTTTAGTGGATCTGGCATCATTTAACTAAATTGTGGTAACTAAAATCTTTTCATATTGAGATTGTACAAAGCAAGGACTGTCTGTATTGTCTCTGTGTGTGTGTGTGTGTGTGTGCGCACACTTATGTATTTGTGGTCATTGTTTCATATAATTTTTTACTGGTTGTAGATGGCATTCAGACTCAAGTAACAGATCTTTAAGGAGTGGTTTACACATATTATTTGTTTGTTTATTTTTTCACATAAAAATGGAGTACAAGGTAGATTGTTGTCAGGCTCATTCTATAGTCAGCAATTCTTATTAAATAGATTTTATTCTACTACACTGTCTCGTGGTTTCAAGGTGGGTGTTCCCTGAGACACTGGAATATTAGGCAGGAAGAAGGGGAAAGGCCAAGATCAGAATGAATATCCAGAGATTCTAACCCTTTTAAAAAAAGCTTCCCTGGAC
>RJWJ010013080.1:0-40552 GCA_004363605.1 Indri indri
GTGCAAGCCAGCTCCAATACATCACTAGGAAAATTCACAGTCTGCGAATTGAAAGAGAAGCAATGGTGAGCAGTGTGTGGTGAGCAGCTGTCCCAGGGCAAAGGGGCTTTGCTGTCTGCACAGGTGGGAATTATAATGAGAAAAACATCAGACTCCTACAGGCACATGCTATTCCTGATTAAGACGTTAGGATTTCCTCACAAAGAGGGCATGGGGGAAAAAAAAGAACAGCCGCTGCCTTTGGTCACTGCTGTCCTGATGCACATAGCACCAGCTGGCTGACACCTACAGATACATCACAGAAAGTCAATACAAATTAGAGTTCTTTCAGAAGCAGAAACTCACTTGTGGATGCAGCTCAGGTCTCAGAGCACCACCAAATTTCTCTGTTGTGTTTCCTGAGTTAATTTCATATGGCCTGTCCTGAGTCAGAGGATTTAGGCTGCCTAGTCCACACCTGCCTGTTTATAGCTCCAGGTGTCTGGGCTTCTAGATTGCCATCTGAAGTGATTTGGAGAAAGTAGTTTAAAATGCCCACGTGACATTTTCTGAATATCTTAAATTATCAGAGAAAGTATTAATTTTAAATCTCATAAATGTCTCCAAAATCCATCAAACCTGAATGGGACCTATTGGCTCAAAGCAGGAGGATAACAAGTTTATCCCAGAAGCACTGATATAATCAGTGGTCTGGGATGGATTTGTCTGGGAAGTACTTTTGCAGATCTAAGGATGATAAGTAATTTGTGACTAGGGGGAAAAGATAAGATATCAATAATAAAAGTCCCACAGCCAACAAAAAAACAACAAACGGTGAAACAATTTTGTCCAGGCATATGTATCATGAATTCAGCCAACTGGTGAATTGCAAGATAAAGTTCCTACTCAAGCTCCAACCTAACACACAAGGGAAGATGGAAATAAAAACTAAATTTCTTGCATATAATGAGATAATGAACATATTTTTGTTTTTACAAGACCACAAACACTGCAGGTTCTAAATGCAGCAAAACTCTTCCTTAGCTATTAATGAACTAAACAAACTTGACAACAGGATAAGATGTGAAAAAGGACAATGATAAGCCAGAAGACATGTTAATTAATGGTGTGTCTTCCTCAGGATGTATTGCTTTTCTGCCTTAGCAGCTTAAATAATTGAGCAACCTCTTGAGGCAGTCTTTGGAGGCTGTTTTTAAACAGCAACCGTGTTTAAAACAATTAGAATGAGCAGCTCTAGTCATTGGGATGGTGTGAATATAGACTTTGAAGCCACAAATTAATAGTGTTTCAACTAGGTGAACAGAGCTGCAACTAAGTGGATAGAATTTCCTGATGCAAATGTGCAAAAAGGCCAATCATGTCTATTTAGAATTATTTAGTACCATGTTGCAAAAGGCAAGGGCTTGACTTAGGCCAGCACTTCCCAATCTGTGTTTCTTCAAAAATTAATATTCCTCAGAAAACATTCTCTGGCTAAATATGTAAACACTAGATAAACAAGTTTGGAAAATGTTCCATGCTATAATTTCTTTTTAGAGATGGAGCATATTAAAAGTCTGACAAATTCTGCAGCATCGAAAAATTAAAACTTTGTTTATCCCATTCCTTGCTAAACTTTTTTATGTAAAAAAAATTTATTTAGAGCTAAAGTGTATCTCAGAATACCATTTGGGAAACCCTAGTATAACATCCCTTTCAAGGTAATCATAATGGTAAATTTTTTTAACCAGAAAACTAGGTGGGAAATATTTATAACTTTAAAACCAGAGAGGAAAGAAGAACAGACTATTAAAAAAAATAAGCACTGCAAGTGTTCTCTAACTATAGCCCCCCTATTCTCATGCCCAAGGGAATGTAGCAAAACACTCGGTCAATGAGTGACCCCAATCCTCCAGAAGGATACAGGAAATGTAGTACCCCAGGGTGTCAAATGTTATATATGCTCTTGCTGTTTATCCCATGTGGGTAGTGACCACAGAAAAGGCCCATCCTGTAGTGTAGGGCAAGTATAGGCAAGCTCGTTCTGTAAATGGCCAGATAGCAAATATTTTAGGCATTGTGGGCCATACAGTCTTTGTTGGAACTACTCAAGTCTGCCTTTGCAGCATAAAAGTAATCACAGACAATGTGTGAACAATGAACATGGCTATTTTGATAAAACATTATTTACAAAAATAGGTGGTGGGCCTAATTTGGCCTGTAAGTCATCATTTACTGAATCCTAACAGGGCATGGTATTAGCAGCTATGTTAAGAAACCATTCTGAGCATCAGTGTCAGGAAACCCAATCTTCTTGCTTACGTTTTTTTTAACCACATAAAATAGTAGTAGACTACTTGATATATCAAAAATAAAAGGGCTGGCAGGTATCAACAAGGTACGGGCCTTCGTTGTTGTGTGGCCATCATATACGCTAGTGGCGATAAAAGGGAATGAGATCACTGATGATTCACAAGATGGTGATAATAACAAGAATCAAATTTGAATGTAGACTGCCTTTTCATTTTCTAATATGTAAATAAGTATATGTATATACGTAAACAGTATAACATACACAGAATATATCTTCTTTTGATTGATAGACAGATATTAAGGTTCCTAAAAACCGGGCCACCCACAAGCATACCATTCTAGTTGTTTAAACAGTAAAAATCCAGTAATTGCCACCTGAAGGAAGCTTAGTGGTATTATACATGACTGTGTGTAACAGGGAGATTTCTTTTTAATTAGGACCTCTATCTAAAAGTTACACTTCCTGCAGGATAGAAATTTTTTTCCCACCCTAGTGTACAGGACAGAACACATGAGGATAAAGAAGATCAGAGGCCAGACAGGACACGGAGATAAGAGAGAAAGCTTTGAGACAAGGTAAGCAGCAAAAGATATTCCTGGAGTTTATCTAACAAAGTTGGCAACCAGCATTTTTTTAGAGTAAAGCTTTGGCAAAGGATGCATTCAAAACAAACTTGGAATATTTTCAAATGCAAAAAATTAAAGCAATGTTTTTCAAAGTGTGGTCCTTGCCAGGAATGACCTAGGCATGTTTGGTAAAACACAGCTGGTTGGGCCCCATTCTAGACCTATTAAATCTGCATCTCTGAAGGTGGAGCCGGGAAGCTGGGTTTTTAAATCAAGATCTCTGGATAATTCAGATGAACACTATCATTTGAGAATTCAAACTAAGGAGTAATAATAGAAAGACAGTAATACAGATACTACATCATCTTATCACGGATTGGCACGGGGCAAGAATGACCTAAGCCCCAGAAGGGAAACCCAAATCTAAGACAGAAAAGCAAAGGGGACCAGGTTATAGGAAAGCAGGAACTGTGTCCTTTGCCACCCTAGCTAGGAATTTCTGAAGACCTTTTGTAAGGAGGGTCTGGAAGTTGACAAACATCTCCCAATGCACAGATGGTCCCCAAGTTACGATCATGTAAAACCATTCTATTTTTCACTTTCAGTAAATTACATGAAATATTCAACATTTTATTATGAAATAGGCCTTACATTAGATGTAATAACTGTGCCCAACTGTAGGCTAATGTAAGTGTTCCGAGCATGTTTAAGGTAGGTGAGGCTGAGCTATGATGTTCAGTAGGTTAGGTATATTAAATGCAGATGTTTTCAACTTGTAATGGATTTGTCAGGACATAACCCCATTATAAGTTGAGAAGCATCTGTATATGTGTTTATACAAGTACATATGAGATTTTAATTAAATGTGTATTACGGTTATGTTGGTACCCTGTAAAATTTATACAGTTTTCAATTTCAAGTTTAGATAATCTTAATAATTCCTCTGTCATCTTCAAAAAGTTCTCAAAGCAAACAAAAATTGCTCCCACTATCGATATATATAGAGACGAAGAAATATCTTCAGGCAAATGAATTTGCTGGGGCGTGTGGCTCAGTTTCCTCATCTGGAAATAGGGATGATGGGATGTGTGATAAGCACTAATTAATGTTTGTAAAGTATCACGAGGGCCTGACTCTGAGAATTAAGACTCCAGTGCCCAGGACAGGCATGTTTCTGAGAGACTTGAACAGGCACCAGTGATGTTCCATGTGCAGGCTGGAACTTAAAGGGAAAGGGTGAGCAGGTGCCCGGTCTCCCTGCAGGGTGGGCTTCTGAGCCTAGTGCAGTTGGAGGTGTGCTGGAGGAGAGGAAGCCCCACTCTCCGCTGCTCTCACTGTCTGTAAGGCAAGTGGGAGAACAGGCTTCCAGGCAGGGGATGAGCAGCCTGGCCCAGTCACCTGCTGTGCAGGGAGCTCTCTGGAAACACCAGCTGCTAGCACTTGGTGAACACCTGCTGTGAAGTTGGGTTTGCATGTGCAGCTCCTCCAACTGCAGACAGGAGAAACCACTCATCCTGTGGAAAGCTGATTTAGCCATTCACTGAGGCTAGGGTGCACCCCTATTCCCAGCTATCTCACGACCTGACACATGGAGAGAGGCAACCCTACATTCCCACTCCCGCCCATTCATTGTTCAATAAGTCAATCTCTCCACAGGGCAAATTAACTCTTACATAATGCTGCCTAAGCGAAGAATAATTCCATCTCAGTGTTAGATACATGTTCAGAAGCATATACCTGTGATCACACACACACACACACACACACACACACACACACACACACACACTTCTACCAGGGTATATCCATGTAAAACATAGCCATATATGTTTCCTAAGTTTTCACTTTGTTTTGTTTTACACAGATTAGGTTGAGGCAAGGACTTGGTTGTCCGAATTTAAGAGTATGGTGTCAGCTGTTCCACAAACAGGAGAAAGTATGACCCCAAGATCAAAAGACCTAAATGAGCGTTCTGCTGTACACGCCACTGGGCCCAGCTGTAACACCTCAGGCAAATGAATTTGCTGAGGCCTGTGGCTCAGTTTCCTCATCTGGAAATGGGGATGATGGGATGTGTGATAAGCATTAATTAATGTTTGTAAAGTATCTTGAGATCTACTGATGAAAGAGACACAGTATTATTTTCCTCAGCATGGGCAAACAAGCCCTTGGTATAAATCCAGGTAAATCATGCTGAGTTAATTACCTGTAAGACTTGAAACTGTTGTATCAAATCTATTTTGTACTTTCCTGCCCCGGGCAGATTAGCACCTGTAGTATTTTACAGTGAATCACCAAGAGAAGTTAGCAGACAAATTGGGTCAAAAGATATGACTGAGGTTCACAGTCTCCTGTTTGCCCAAGATAACCATTTAGGAAACAAACAAAAAATAATTTTAAAATACGTGATAAATGTTGGGTTCGAGAGGCAACCTGTAATAACCAATAACAAGCACATTATTTTAAATATGAATGAAAGCCAAGAAATCTAACCATAAAAAAATACATTGTGTGCATACCATTCTTTTATGTATCCCAAGGATTAATAAGTCGCTAGTTTTAAAACATTTCTTAAAAGCCCCAGACAAGCTAAGCGTTTGATACAAGAAATATAACTCCCAGAATAATACCACTTTCTATGAGAGGCAAAAGGAACACATTAAAGGCTTTGAGTAAGACTTTTTAAATATCATATGTAAGCCAGAGGTTTAGACAAGCAAACCTGAATTTGGAGAGTATGACGAGAAAACCCACCACACGGTAAAGAAGTCTGGGATAGTGGAAGGCTAAGGGTGATCCTTCAGACTTTCAATAAATCAAATCACAGTTACTGCTCCAATTAAGTATGATCAGAGAGCACAATTCTAGACTGAAACATTTTAGCAAAAATACCAGCACAAAGAAGACTCTGGTTTGCTTTACAGAAGGTGGACAGATATCTTTAAGTCCTCTTGGGTTCAGGGAAGCCTGGTTTTGATACAGGAAAGTGGACCCCAAAACTGAAGGCCAAGTGGGTTCTTGGCTTTGCACAGAAGAGGATTCAAAAGTCAACTGACAGAGTAAGGCAAAAGCAAATTTATTGAAGTAAGAAGAAGAAAAGGGAGGCTGCCCATAGACAGGGCAGCAGCCATCTCTCAGAGCAACAGAGAGTACCCCTTTGTGAGTTTCTAGGGTCTTATTTTATGCCTTACATTTAATTTTATGTTAAGTGGAGGGAGGATTATTCATAAGATTTCTGGGAAAGGCGTGGGGAGTTCCTTGAACTAAGGGTTCCTCCTTTTTTTGAACCACATAGGGTAACTTCCAGGAGTTGCCATGGCATTTATAAAGTATCATGGCCCTGGTGGGAGTTTCCTTTAGTATGCTAATACCTTATAAGCAGGGTATAATGAGCAGGGAGGATAACCTGAGGTTGTTTTCGTGGTCATCTTGGTTCTAGGTGGTTTCGGCCCACTTCTCCACCGACTCCGGTTTTAACAGAGACCTTGGTTTGGGCCTTATGACTCCTTATGGAGCAGGGCTTGCCATTTGCCTATCTCAGTTTTATTATAAGAAGGCAGGAAAGAGTGTAAGCAGAGAGAAACTCAGGCATGTTAGCAAAGTCTAGGGCAGTGGTTCCCAAGGTGTGGTCCTAGATCAGCTGAATTAGCATTACCTGGAACTTGTTAAAAATGAAAATTTCAGGTCCTATTCCAGACCTACCAAATCAAACACTTTGGAGGGTAGGGGCTAGAATCTGCACATTAACAGGCCTTCCAGATGATTCCAATGCCTGCTAAACTTTGAGTCACTGGTTGATAATTGCAAGTCGGTATCAGCCTGAATGCAAATCCACTCTATCAACGAAAAATGTCATTCGAATTGATGTAAAGTATGGGAAAGCTAATAAAGTGGGAAATGCAAGTCAAGAAATATGATGCTGTGTTGTGGGATTTGAGGTTTCATAGGTATGATTATTTAGCGCACAGAATCTGTAGTAAATAATGGTGTTTTTTGTTTTTGTTTTTTTTTTTTATTTCTGGAGTCATTCATCCGTCAGCATACAACAAAGCAATAAACGGGTGTTACCAGTTAAGGCAGCTAGCTGTCCACCAAAATACACTCTCCCCTCCCGTGGGCACACAGCTACGTTGGAGCTAGGTGTGGCGTGTGACTGAGCTCTCT
Source organism: Indri indri (assembly GCA_004363605.1). Taxonomy (NCBI): domain Eukaryota; kingdom Metazoa; phylum Chordata; class Mammalia; order Primates; family Indriidae; genus Indri; species Indri indri. The sequence continues at coordinate 7,024 of RJWJ010013080.1, forward strand.
TCCTGGGCATATTAGCAGAAGCTACCTGTCCACTTTCAGATCTGGACCAGAAATGATTTTCAGGTGTACTGCTCCGTGCTCTCTCTCGATACAGGTTGACTCAAGATGCCCCAGAAGCCACACATTGAAGATGGCAAAGCAGCCAGCAGCTTTGATTTCTGAATCACTTCAGGCTGGGAAGCTTTGCTGAATTTTCAACCTGAACCCATTGGAGAAAGAGATAAACTTTTGTTATTTAAGTGACTGAATTTTTGAGATCTATTTTTTCAACCTCAGTTTACCTGTTCAAAATAATACACTGGTCATTAGATCCATAATATACCCTCCCACAACTTTACCAAAACATGATCATCTTCTCAAATTAAAAAAATACATTCTGAAAGTTTAATGCTTTTATAAATCTTTCCCTAGAGTATACACACACACACACACACACACACACACACACACACTCATACACACAACAAAATTAATAAAAAGAAAAACAGTGAGGATGATACAAATATTGCAGACCTTACTTTAGATTTATATACATTTACCTTTACATCAAAAAATCAAAAAGACACAAAGTTCAGAATAACATATTACTTTTCTTTAATTGTCATGACGTAAATACATCCTTGCTAAGAACAGTGTGTTAAAGCTGTAGCTTCTACATTCACCTTTCCAGAAAAGAGAACGGAAACCATCTGTGATTATACTACACCATCGATTTAATATTTATTCATCTAATTTCAATTCACCTCTAAGTTTAGATACCAAATTTAAGTTTGTTCGGCGTAATTGTTTTAACATGTAGCTCTAACTCCTAAAAACAGGGCCTAACGTTTTCCTGCTGACTGGATACATTTATGTTAAATATTTTTATTTGATCTTGCTTAGACTCCTTCTCATCTAGGTCTGAGAGTGACTTGCTGGGTGAATTCAGTGAAGTTATTATACTTAATATATCTATGACACCATGTCCTCAGCCATTAAAAGGGAGAAATACTATGGGCTGTGATGACTTCGATGTAAACATTGGTAAAATAACTGGTGACATGGAAATAACTGGATTCCTTGGAAAAGTAGAATTCTAGGCAGAGTGGATTCCCCAAGACAAGGCAAATTAACCATGACCAGGCTCTCCTAACAAGAACAACACCCAAGCTCACAAGGGCAACTGTTCTGCAGTGACTAAGGCCATCACTCCCTGGCAACAGGGGGAATTCTCATTTCATCATGGGTGCTGGGGTCAGGGAAGCTTGGGCTCAAACCCTGGCTCCACCACTCAGTAGGTCTGTGGCCCTGCAGTTTCTTAACCTCTCTGGACCTCGATTTTCTTACCTATAGAAATGTCCCGCTCCCTACCATGATTAAATCCTTCAGAGCCTCCAAATCATCTTCAAAAAGTAAAATTTTCTTCCAGCAATAAGCAAGGCTCTTTATGATCTCATCCCTTTCTCCTTTTCCCACCCTTCAATCCCTCGTCCATTCAGCTTTAAGCCCAGCGAGGCATCTTTTTGCTTCCTGAGCATGTGTTGCTCCATTGAGCTTCTTCTATGCCTCTGTCAGTCCTCCCCCGTTGAGCTGAAAAGCTTCCTCTGTTTTAGAAAAGAATGACACCATCATCTCCCCAGCAAGGCCCTGCCAAACACCCCCAGGCAGTCAGTCCCTCTGCTTCTGAGCTCTCATAACACTGGGCACACACCTTCTCTTTAAGACTTACTACTCTCCACTATAATTATTTATAATTGCTTTGTTTGTTTAGCTCTTTTACCCTGAGAGTGTGAGCTCCTGGAAAGCAGTGATTTCATCTGACTTCAAAGTGCCCTTACTCCACTTTAAGGCCTTTGCACAAGCTGCTTCCTCAGCCTGGGCCATTCTTCCTCCACAGAGCCATGGGGCTCACGGGGCTCACATGGTAGCTTCTGGATGAGACCTCACCGGACCTCCCTCTTTAAATCTGCAACCTGGACTTCCTCCTTTCTTGACCCCCTTGCCAGACCCTGTCACCTTTTTTCATCTCAGCTAACACCTTTCAAAACATGATATAATTGACTAGTTACTCTGTTTATTGATTATGATTTGTCTTCCTGTCTAGAATGTAAGCTTCATGAGAGCAGGGGTCCTTGACTGTTATTTACTAATAACCTGTAAGCCCCTGGAGCAGTACTTGGCACATAGTGGACTCATGTACTGTTCCTTGGCCAGATGAATGAATGAATCTTTAAATCCCAAAGGGCCAAGCAGCTCAATAGTTATTTATTGATTAAATGAATGGATGACTGGGTGTGGAATTCCATGCCTGTGAAAATAAAACATAAAGAAGACAAAAAAGAAAAGGAAAAAAATAAAAAGAAAAAAATGAAGGAAAAAAAGAAAAAAATGAATCAACGACTGCCTTAAAGTTGTTTTCATGTACAAGAAAGAAAGGGAATCAAATTAATCCAACAGAAAAAGAAACAGATTATGGTTGCCTTTCCCTTCTTTTGCTCCTTGAGAGAGGCGCGGGCTAAGAGCACGCACTTCAAAGTCAGAGCTGGGTTCAAAACCCAGCCAGAACGCCTCAGTGCCATTTACCTTCTCCTGAACCTTAGTCACCTCGACATAAAATGAGTTCAGTAATAATATCTACCACTTAGGGCTGTTGTTCAGATTCAGAGATTACACTGTGTAAGCATTTAACCACAGAACACGGCACGTTTAAAGTGCTTTGTAAATAGTACCTGCTGATATAATTGCAGGCCCAGTAATGAGGTGCTCTGGTAATTACACAAGGGACTCCCCAAGAGCTACCTTTGAGAACCAGAACTCTGAGGCCAAGGTGGACACAGTGGGACTCACTCTCTGTTCCTTGAAGTGTAGACTTGTATCTCTAGAGCTGGCCCAGCTCCTGCACACACATTTCTTTCATATCTGCTTGCCCGGCTGCCCTTTCTTCTTCCGTCTAACAGACTATATTCCCACAACAACAACGAACCCTGAAGTGTCATTATTCTAACACACTACACCTCAAATTAAAATCCTCGGAATTGTTTTACTCAAGGAGTGATATTCATTCATTCTTTCTTTCCTGCCCTCATTCATTCCATCACCCGTTATCAACAGTATTTATAGACACTGACCCCTATGCTAAGCACAGGACATCTATCAGTGGATAAATCAGATAAGACACCTGCCATGAGAGCTTCCAATCTAATGGGGATAGGAAGCAATAAACACCCATACAAATATAGAATCACAAACCGTGACAAGTGCTCTGAAGGATATAAGCAAGGTGTGGTGAGAGATAATAACAGAGGGTGGGGACAGACCTAATTAAAATAGGGTGGGGAGAGAGGGGTTACTTTTAATACTGAGAATGTATCATGTAACGTACTCCTAGATTTGCATTGACTATTTCATGCCAATTTGCTTTGCTTCTCAACCAGGCTGTGAGCTCTTTGATAGCAAAGAGTCTTAAACTACATCTGCAAGTTCTGCACAACCTGGCCAAGGTTGAACATATCCTAGGTTTTTTAAATAGCCTTGTCGAGATGGCTTTTACTGTCCTTTAATATGTTCAGGAGAGAATGGAAAAATGAGGTTTCTAAGGTCTATAATTTTATGAATGCTATACATTTTTTAAGTGTAGTATATGTATCTGACAAATTTTTTAAAAGCTTGTAATGTTATAGCTCAATTATTACAAACTAATTTTGCTTTTCACAGTGAAAATAGAACCATCATTTCTTTTATTTTTGTGATTTTAGTTCGTTATTAAGAGCGTTGAATAGAGCCAGGTATGGCGGGGTGCCCCTATAGTCCCAGGCTGAGGCAGAAGGACCCCTTGAGCCCAGGAGTTTGAGGCTGCAGGTGAGATCCGATCACACCGCTGCACTCCAGCCTGGGTGATAGAGCCAGACCCCATCTCTTAAAAAGAAAAAAAGAAAGAAAGAAAAGAAAAGAAAAAAAAAGAACTGAACAGATTGAACAGGGAGAAATATGCTCCAAAAAATAGATAAAGGTTATAAGCTTTGAGGAAACTGACCTTAAATGCAGTTGACGTAATAAAACAAAAAGTAGTTTTCTATGACTATTGTTATTTTACATAACATATACTTGCATTTGTAGCTGATGTTTTATGAAAAGATACAGGGATCTTGACATGGCTTGGCAATGTTTTTAAGATGAGCATATATAAAAAGAAGAAGAGAACAAAGCCCAAGAAATCGCATAATATAATATGACCACTGGCGTATATTTATATATATATATATGTATTTTTTTTCTCTCCCGAGAACAAAGACAAACACAATTGGGATCCACTGGAAAGAAAAACTGCCTCATATTGTTCATTCATGAGTTTTCAGCTGTAATTAAGCATCTAATGCTCCAGATGGCTAAGTATTCAAAATTAGTACATTTCAACTTCACGGAAACAGTTTATTTTGAAGTGTTCAAAATACTATCCAGTGGTGCTTAACAACTGAGCAAGAGAATCTTTCAAAACTCTGAAAGATGTATTAGCATATATGCCTCATGAAGAAATTCACAATTTCAATACTTTCTTACCATTTTCTTTTTCCTTTATTCTTATTCTTTATTGCAGTGACCCCCCACACACACACACACATGTAGTTTATGCAGAAGATCATAACTTCTTAATTATTATTATTTCTTACCCTATATTTCTATATGGCAAAAAAATTCTTAAAAATTAGATCAAGCTGTGCTTGTCCTACACACAACTCCCAGCCTACTTTAGCATGATAGAATAAATTCCCAGCCCCATTTCTTTATCCTTTCCTGACTCTGTTCTTTGCAAGTAACAATGCAATCTTTCACACTCTAGAAGCAGAGTGTACTTTCTTGCCTCTTGACTTTGGATCTAGCCATGTGGCTTGTTTTAGGCAACAGCCTGTGGGCAGAAGCAATAGCTGCCAATATTATACCCAGGCTTTCAGAGCCTCGTGGCATTTTTGCTTGCACTCTCATGCCTCTTCAGTTGCCATGAAAAGGTTTTCTCACTGAATAAATGATGCCCTTTTATTCTGTGCCCTAGAATAAATACACAGGAAGCACAATTGAGTGTAACTCATATTAAAAAGTCAAGTCCAGCTGGACCCTCAGATCAAAGCAGACCTTCCCAGCCAAGTCCAATTAAATCAGCACACCCTCAGTTGACCTGCAGACACACAATTAGGAAGAAATAATTGTTGTGCTAAATTACTGTGTTCTGGGGTCATTTGTTACACAGCAGTAGATAACTGATACATCATATCTCTACCCCATTCTCTGAGGTTGTTGGGTTAGAAGCTAGAGGGGAAAGAAATTATAAGCCAAAAAAGGAAAATATCAAAAATTATTATTTTGGGCATATTTGTTTTATACCCCCTTCAAAGATTTTAAACTTCTTGGATTAGAAAAAAAAAACTTATTATTCATCTTTGACATATTAATAGCAGGTACTTAAAAGTCTATTGAGTTGCCTTTATTAAAAATTGTTTGGTATAAGTATCAGCACAGCTATTTTTTCAGAGAAAAACACATAGGCTGAAATTTTTCTCTTCCTTTAAAATCCATTTCAGGCTCAAAATTTTAGAAATGGATACCTTTAAATGTATCTGCTGAAGGAAGAATTTGGTTATGTGTCTAAGCACTGTGGTTGTTTTGTCAAATGTTAATTCATTATGCAATATGCCAGACATCCTACAGGACATTTTTTCGTTAACGACTTCATTAAATATTTACAGCAATATTGTGAGGTAGACTGTTGTTACTTTTAAGTCAGTGAGTGGATTCATAATGTTTCAATATCATGCTCGAGGCAACACAGCTAGTTAGCATTAGGATCTGTACCAGGACCATCTGATTCCACGTTTTTCCCAAAATACTCCTGTATCTCCTGAGAAACAAAATCCTTAACAAAATGATTTAAAAATTTACATATATGTGTATGTATGCTCTATGCATTGAGCATTTTTACTGTGGCATCTTAATATTAATATTGAAATCAACAGATACCTCTTTATGTTTTTCAGAGAAAGGCGAGGAGCTTTGAGATGTGCGCTGTTTTTCAAGTGGTCAGAATAACCTTTGATGTGTTGAGAAACTGCTACTATATCCTTTATTCATAGCCCATCTATTTAATGTCCATCTTCCTTACCAAAGAGTAGCCTTCATAGGGCACAGCTGTGTCTGTCATATGCACTGTGACATTGCCCAGCACAGTACTGGCACAGATGAAAATTCTGCAAGTATTTGTTGAAAAAAAACAAAATGAGAGGGTTTCTAAAGAGTTTGCCTAAACCTCTCCCTTTCTGCTTGCACTTAATCGCCAACACCCCACAGATATATAAACCCCATAGACATATAAAAGATACATTTTCTTTTCTCAGTTGACTATATCTCATCTTGATCCTGTATATTATTCCTCTCTCAGTCCAATTTAATTATTGTAATCTGATCATTTCCAACCTCTCATCCTACATTAAGAAAATGTATTTAACTGATCTCTTGGGATCTCATTCTCAAACTTATCAACCTTCATGTTGGCCTATAAAATCAATAAAGTTGCCTGGGAATCCACAGGAGAAGAAATTAGAGATAGAATTAACAAAGGGTCATGTGGTATGGAAACAAGTAAAAATAGGAGAAAAAGAAAAAAAAGGAGAAGGGGAGAGTGAGAAATCTGAATAGGTGGGTGAGATTAGGAGGCCACCTGCCTCTTTGGTTTGAGAATAAAAGCTGAACTAGACTATTAGAACGGGGAAGAACATTAATTATTGTTAGGAATGTGGGGCAAAGGCCGGAATTCTTGACAGGGAAGAAGCCTTGTTTGAGTAGTTAGGGCTGGTCTGAGGGGTAAATAGCAAGAGAGGATTGTACGCGAACCCAACTTCTCCCCAATGGCTATTGGGAAGGGTCATGTAGGGAGCAAGTTTTCAATGGCAGAGAATTCCTGGGCAGACATTAAGTGATCTCTGTGGCAATTGCTCACTCAAGTATAAAAGGAAAAAGTGGACAAGAATTCAGGCTCTTGTTATTTAGTCAGTTTTAACCATTCATTAATTCTGCTGCTCATCTTCCTCTGGGGACTCATCCACTCTATAGCTATGGCTTGTCCCTTCGCTCTTGTTATTTCTGCCTCATTCAGTTGAGTTGTCTCTCTCTCAACCTTTCTCTCTCTCTGCCTCTTGTCAGGTGTAGGAACCAGATGTCAGGTCCCTGCGTTCCCTGGTTCTTGGTTCCCAGTACCTAAGAATGGTTACTGATACCAAGTCAACGGAGCAAATGAGCAGAACAAGCAGATGCAAGCAAGCAAAGTGCCAAAATTTATTGAAGCATAGTACATTCTGGAGAAGGACTGGGTCAACCCGCATGAGTGGAGGAGACCCTGAGTTTAAAAAGATTTCTCCCTTTATGTTGATTTTTTAATTCTTTGCTAAGGTGGGGGGGGGGTGGAATATTCATGATTTTTCTTGGAAAAAGGTGGAAAGTTCCCAGAATGGCGAATCCTCCCCTTCTCTATCCTCGTATGGCAATTTCCAGGGGTTGCCATGGTATTCTAAACTGTCATGGCACCGGTGGGTGTGATTTTTACTATGTTAAGGAGGGTAGGTCACTTAAGGATCCTGTCACCTTACTTGTACGCATGCTCCAAAGACCTTCACTTTGTGGCTTTTCCACCTATTTCTGGTTGGTCAACCTTGGAGACCCCTTAACACATCATCTGTTCCTTCTTGGAAACCTCCCTTCTGGTCAATTTGTTCCTCCTAGTAGACAAAGCATCTTATTTCTCAATAGCAACCCCTAGACAAAGCATCTGTTCCCCTTCCTCTTAGTCCCTACCTAATACTCTTTCTTTGTCTTTCCTTCCATATGCATGATTGTGTTAGAGTCTTTACAAAGCCTATGCTTGATTTTCTGCATAAACTACAGTGTGCGGTGGTCACTACAAAGACTGGTCAGCTGGGAGGACACCCATGGATTATGGGTGAAGGCTGAAGGGTGTCAGGGCCTCCTGGATTAGGTGATCATGGATCTGGCTGACACTGGGATGGGGACCACAGAAGGGCTTCTTCAGGGCAGAAAAAAAGTAGGTGTGTGTGTGTGCGCGCGCGTGTGTGAAGGAGGCAAGGAAAGAGGAAATATAGGAATTATAGATCATGAAGAACACTGCATCAAAGATTATCTAGTCCAAACCCTCATTTTATTGACTATGGAAGGATAAAGGGAGAATGAATCCTAAATGTAAAACACCACTTTAAAATGTTGTTTTTAAAATAATAGCTTGAGAGTAGAGTAAATCAATGAATTAAATACATCTTACATTACTCATATGGTAGCAGTAAACAACTTTGATTATATTAGGTCAGATTTGATGTGGTTTTTCTAATAAAGCAGATTCTTGCTTAGAGCCACTGTGTATTAAATCTATTAAATATGTGAAAACGCTGTGTATTTGGGAAAGATTAATTTGAAATTTGTCATGTTGCTTTCCTCTGTTTTGACTTTGGCTATTCATTTACATTTAGAAATAGTGCTTCAAGGATGGGTGAGTTCTTACAGCGTTCAGATAATTTGATATGCAACTACATCTTAAAAGTAAGATAATCCCCATCTGTGTCATTAATAGGCTATTGATTTAAATTTTAAACACCCCAGGCTCAAGTTGCCAATCAATCTTATAAAAAAGACACAGGGGAGTTGGACCCTGCTCTCTTTGGAAATGATGACTATTCTACCCCAATACAATCCTTTGTTTGGCCCCGCTTTCTAAAGTGCCTAAGTATATTGTTTTTACTATAAACTGCTTTAAATCTTCTTTGGGAGTAAGAAGGGTATAAATCCATAAATAGAGTCAAAGTGAGTCATGAATTAGTCAATAAGGAAATTGTCAAAGGACTGTGCTTATCTATATGGCCAGAACAGTTCTGCTGGTTAGGATTTGGGACAAAATGCAAAAAACACCACCCACTTCACAGGCTGAAAAAAGAATCAGGATAAGTTATAACAGCTGATCCCTTCCTAATCCAAAAGAAGGAAAGCCAATTATGCCTTTCCAATTTTGACTCACAAAATCTAGAGGTTGGAGTGGACTTTCTGGGTCATTCAGGCTTATTCTCTCATCTGATGCTAGAATGTCCTAGATTCTGCCCTCAATTTCTGGTTGTCCAGTGACAGAGACCCTGAGCTTAACCAAAGCAGTACATTTCACCTTTGTCTGGCTTTGATTTTTACAAGGTCTTCTGAATAGTATGTCAAAATCTTTCTCCCCTTCATAGTCAACCATTTGTAAGGCAAGTCAAATTTCGCTTTGACAACCCAGCAATGCATGTCTTCAGTCATACTCCCCCTGCCTTAGGATGAGTTCTGGAAAAAAAAAAAGCCAGGGAAATTTACTTTCAATGAGCTGAATCAGCTACTACCTACCACAGTTCTGTGTTGATACATTCTTCTCAGCCTCTTTTGTTTTTCTGTCATTTTTCCCAGGTAACAAAACTATGCAAAGCATATTGAGACAGAATTTGCCTATAAATTATCTCTGTTAATTTTTTCAGTCCCTAATTAAAGGATTAAGAGCTTTCTTCTGCAGACTTTGACTCTGAAATAAAAGTCAGACTATTTGGACTGTAGCTTTTAGAGCAGCTCTGTTTACTACAGTAGTCACTAGCCACACATCGCTATTGAACACTTACAACACGGTCAGTGTGATGGAAGAACTGAATTTTTAAATTCCATTTAACTTTAATTTAAAATTAAAATTAAAGCAATGTAAACTATGTTTTCATTAAACTCAACTTTATTATTTGAATAGGTTACATTTTACTTTAACCACTGCATTGTGTAAGATATGTAAAATTATAATATGCTCATTTCAATGTTTTATAGAGACAGCAAGAGTTGCAGTAATACCTATGGAAATCATACTTAATAAATTGAAATACTTATTATTTTAATCATAATGCCATTAAATTATATTTCCAGTACAAGAAATAAGTATGGATATATTTTTAAATTAAAAATAAGGGCATAATACTCATGCAGAATCAAGTGGAAATTAGAACAGTAATAAAAGAAAGAGACTGGAACATATCAGAATTTTCACAAAGAATGACAATTACAATTTGCCAAAGCAAAGCATATGAAAAAGCCTCCTGTGTTGCATAAAAAAAAAACCCTATAGATAATTAAGTGGGCAAAATTTAAAGACATTTCAGCAAATATGTTGTGAATTTGATAAGAGGCTTCCTCTAAACAGTCAAAAATTATTTAGTGAAATTAGTTTTCTGAAATAGAATTAAATTACTAATAAAATTTTAATAATTTTTCTACAAGCTCTGAGTTTGTAACTCTGGCCAACTATATATCTATTTGAATCCTTACACATGTAAAAAAAATCATTTGTAGATGGAAACCTGGTAAAATAAGTTATTTCACTTATTGAAATTTTATTTGAAAATTATGAAGAAAAGATTTTAAAAGATGTTTTACAAAAAGTGAAAGATCTTCAGTTAAGCCACCAAATGATTACACATAAAATCCAAGATTTTTCTAACAATATCGAAGACTAATTGACTCAAAATTTGAAAAATTGCAAATATTTATCTTTAGCTTTAGTTGAATTGTATGGTATATCACTGCCTGATTAATACTTTTGATTACATTTTATCTCAAAAAACTTCCAAAATTACAAAGAAATATTGTCAATTCCCAGCCTAAAAAGTTACATTCATAGCATAGATATCTTTGAATCTTTTAAAACTCTCAAAGTATTTCAGCTATATATGAAAAAAAATTAGTTCCTATTATGACAAACAGTGCTCTAGTTATATTAAGTTGAAAATCTGTATTTATTAGAATTTGGAGCAAAGACATTGATGTTTCCCTTATTGCTTTATACCAATATGTTACATACTGAAAATATCTGTGATCAGTTTTCTGATGCAGACTCTATCAAAAGTGTCACGGATAGTTTTTTAAATCATTCAGTACATACCAAATGCTATGAAAACCCATCCATTTGTAAAACTGTTTAAAAGAAATAAAAGACAATGTAGTGATCTTATATTCTTGCAAATGCTTGTTGGTTGAGTTGCAGAAGAGTTTTATAAAGATTTACTATAATGTTAACTATAATTCAAGATTTTTCTTGAAATAAAAGGAATGCTTGCCAAATATTCAACTCATGCCGCAAAAATGACAGTATGATTTCTGTTTTCTTACTGATATAACACTGCATTTAAATGAGTTAAATGTGACTTTCCTAGGAAAGTAAAACCTTATTTGTGACCTAGTAATACAGTGTTGGGAATATATGTTGAAATAGAAACTTTTCATAATACAATAATAATGATTTTGTAATTTTTAAAATATGAATCAATATTTTGAAGATTTTAATTGTAATCAATATTATGTAAATCACTATGAAAACTAAAAGAAAAAGCTAATTCTTTGTTGATTGTGATAAAATTAAAGATGCTTTTCAAATTATGCAATACCACTTTGAATTTGATGGCAATAATACTAAGTTGATACAAGAGTTCATGAATTTAGTTTACTTGAACATAGTTTTTAAATTATATCAAATAAATTATTCTTAAAAAGATGAACCAATTTGATAAAATAGATGCAAATATTAAAGAAAAATGACATTTTGGTATTTGCATCATTTATTGGAAAACTTCTAGTTATATCCATAGTTACTTGGGTATGAGAATCTACATTTTCAACTGTAAATTTTATGAAATCTAAATACAGAGCAAGTATTTCTGATGAAAATTTAGCATCCAAATTGAGATATGCTGTAAGTGTAAATCACATGACAGATTTTGAAAACTTGTATTAAAAAATGAAAAATATTTCATAAATAATGTTTTATGTTGATTATGAATTGAAATAATATTTTGGATATATTGGGTTAAATAAAATACATATTTAATTTCTCTAAGTAGTCCTGATATAATCATACCAATAAGTGATGCTTTTTAATAAATAATTAAATGAGGGAAAATAAAATCTCCATGCCAGAATTTCAAATGGTCTACTTCAAGGAGGTAGAACATAACTCCCCACACCTTAAGTTTTCTTTCCAAAAAGTACAGTATGAAAGGGATTGGGAGTATAATCTTACAGTTGAGGAACCTGGACACTAACTTAGCCAGACCATCAAGGTCATCATCTAAACATCGTCTAAATCAGATATGGATGAGACTCAAGGTACAACTCATCCGGAGGCAAATTGATCTTCAGCTGTGAACCTCTGAAATCAAACATGTCATGTGCTTCCAAAATACAACAGTGAGACAGATACAGGCTAGAAATTCACATTCCAAAAGAAAGAAATAGAAACGAAGAAAGGGGTAACAGGTCTCAATTAAGTCTGAAACCCAACATGCAATCTTAAGGCTTAAGAATAATTTTCTTTGACTCAATGTCCTGCCTTACAGACACATCGGGTTAGGGGTTGGGGCCCCAAGGCTCCTGGTGGCCCTGCCCCATAGCTTTGCTGGGCACAGCCCATACCACAGCTCTCAGTTGTAGTCAGGTGCCTTTAGCTCTCCCAGGCTGGGAGACACTGGTGACTCTACTGGTCTGGGGTTTCAGGGGAAGCCTTGCCTCTACGGCTCCATTAGGCACTGCCCTAGTGGGGACTTTCTGCTGTGGCCTAGCCCCACAGTGGCCCTCTGCCAGGGTCATGTGCCCAAGGCTCTAGGCAGCTCCATCCTTCTAAATGTAGGTGGAGGAAGCCATATATCCGCAGCTCACGTACATGGCAGTGGAGACGGCACCATCCAGATACTGTCAAGGTTTACCATTTGTGACCTCCTGAGGGGTGGCTGTTGTGCCCACACTGCAACTGGGCCCACTGGAACTACACCTGGCGTGGCCAAGGAGCACTGAGCTGGAATGCAGGGAGCAGAGCCTTGACACGGTGCTAGGGAGCCTCTGTCCCTCCTGTGAAATCGTTCTGCCCCCAAGACCCTTGACTCTGGGCCTCTGATGGGAGGAGCAGCACAGATGATCCCATGATCTCTAAAATGCCACTGGGGTTATGCTTCCCTTGTTTTAATGAACAGACCCGGCCAATCCCTACTGATCTCTTTATCAAACAGCAGTTTGGCCATAACCTTATTGTCCTCTCCCGAACATGCCTTCTCATTCCTTTCAATGTGGACAGGATCAGAATTTTTCAAATCTTTAAATTCTGCTTCTCTTTTGATTAAAAATCCCCTGTTTAAATCATTTCTCTCTTTTTACATTTTCCTGTAAGTTTCCAAGAGCCAAGTTGCACCTTCAACATTTTGCTTAGAAATTTCTTCAGTCAAATCTCCTATTTTATTGCTCATGAGTTCTACTTTCCACAAAACACTAGGACGTGAACACAATTCAGCCAAGTTCTTTGCCACTTTGCAACGGGATGGCCGTTCCTTCAGTTTCCATTCATATGCTCCTCATTTCCATCTGAGACCTCATCACAATGGCCTTTGCTGTCCTTATTCCTACCAACATTTGGTTTGTGACCACTTAGATATTCTGGAAGAAGACTGAGGCTTTCCCTACAGCTGTTCTCCTCTTCTGAGCCCTTACCAGAATTGCCCTTTATGGTTTGTTCGTGGCAGTGTAGGCTCTTTCCAATACACACCTCAGGTCTCCCAGCCTCTATCCATTACCCAATTCCAAAGCCATTTCCACATTTCAGGCATTTGTCACAAAGGCATTCCACTTCTGGTATCGATTTCTGTCTTAGTTCATTTAGGCTGTTATAACAAAATACCACAAACGGGTAGCTTATAAACAAAAGAAATTTATTCCCATAGTTCTGGAGACTGAGAAGTCCAAGATTAAGGCACCAACAGATTCAGTGTCTGGCGAGGGCCTGTTTCCTAGTCCATAGATGGCACCTTCCCACTGTGTCCTCACATGGTACAGGGGACTAGCTGGTCCTCTGTGGTTTCTTTGACAAAGGCACTAATCCCATTTGTGAGGGCTCCACTCTCGTGATCTAATTGCCTTGCAAAGGTGTCACCTGCTAATCCCATCACGTTGGAGTTTAGGATTTCAGTATATAAATTTGTTAGGGGCAGTTGTGGCACAAATATTCAGTTCATGGCAGGAACATTCTATCAAATACCTGACCAGTTCCCTCAAACTATCAAGGTCATCAAAACCACAGAAGTTTGAGAAACTGTCACAGTCTAAAAAAGCTAGGGGAAACATGATGGATATGTCAGATGAGATCCTGGTACAGAAAAAGGACGTTAGGTAAAAACAAAGGAAATATGAAAAAAAATATGTATGTTAGTTAATTATAATGTATCAGTATTGGTTTATTAATTCTGAAAAATATACCTTACTAATGTAAGGTGTTAACACTAGGGGAAATTGGGTGTAGAGTATATGGGAACTCTGTGTATCATTTTTGCAATTTTTCTATACATCTAAAACTATTCTAAAATAAAATGTTTCTACAAAAAATTTAATTTCACCTGCTTCTTTTTATTTTTTTGTGTGCGTGGCTACTAAAAATTTTTAAATTACACATATGGCTTACATTATGATACAATTGCATGGCACTGCTTTAGAGAATGAAGTTGCTATGGTGCAAACAACAGTGAACCTGTTGTCTAGAAACCTCCAGTTTGACGCCTGCCTTTACCATTTACCACACATACCACACGCCCTCCTAGCCTGAGGTCCTCATATGTAGAATGAGAATAAAAAAGTTGTCGCAAGGATTGCATAAGATGGTTTATTTGAAGAAAACTAGCACAATTCCCGGCCTATAATAAACAAACACTTATTGACCGTTACCATGTGCTGTATTCTTGCTCTTGCAAAAGGAGGCGAATAATTACAATGCAATACCAGAAGCCCTGGGGGGAATCACAGAAAAAGGAATGACTGCAGAGTCAGAGAAAACAACATCTGACCTGAATCTTTAAGGACTGAATACAGAGTCCAACATAGGCTCAGAAAAATTGTTCGTTCCCATAAAGATGTCTCCAATGTGCATGGTAAACATGTAGTATAGACTTATGTTTTCCTCTCGTATTTAGGGTTCAGTTTCCATCCATTTGGTCCCTACTTTCTCTATTGCCCACCTACCTTGCTTTCCTCAAGGACTAACTTAAGACTCTATATAAAACTGGCACTCTAAAATCTCTGCATTTTATAATTTAATTTCTGTATCACATGCATAAAATTATATTTTCCTGGAACTTAAATGAGTATAATTTTATTGCACAGGAATAAAGAGGCTTAGTTATCCACACTACATAATCTATTTACATAATCTTATATTTGTTCAAATTTAGCCATACTAACAATAAATATGGCCCATGGTTTTCTTCCCAGCAGGAGATGGACAATTAGTTTCATTTCCAGCAGAATGCTTTAGTGGCTACCATCTCTTCTCCTGAAGTACTCATCTTTCTCGCCATCCATCCATCTTTATTCTACCCATTCATTCATTCATTCATTCCACAAATGTTGTTTGAGTGACTACCATGTGTCAGACACTTATGATACATTCTTCTGCATGTATGTGTTTTCATACTTTTTTCACGTGTGTTTGTCATATTTTCCAGGTAAGCTGTAAATCACTTAAAGACCCAATTTATGGCTTCCCTCTCTTTTGAAATCATCTTACCTGTTGGCCTTCCTTCTCACTCCAGTGACTCTCTGCACACATACCAACCACCATCACTACTACAGGGGCCAAGGGAAAACTTCCCCTTCACCTTCTGAAGGTTTGCTGAAAAATCAACTGACAAAATTTTGGCAGATTAATAGGAGAAATGGCATAAAAATTTATCAACATACATATTGCAGAGAACCACACAGTGAGTACCCCAATCCCCAACAGGGTGCAGAAGCTTATATACCATCTTGAGGTTGTGGAAAGCATGGAAGCTCAAAGCATGGCCAAAAACTGCTCATGTTGGTAAATCAGGTTATGGTGGCAAAGCTGGATAACCATAAGGTGGGGGAGAAGTGGAGGTCTGGCTAGCAAAGGCGGTCCTTGTTAACAGATGAAATCTCACAGGTAGCAGCCCTCAGAGAGAATAGATGGCAAATGTTTCTTTCAGACTTTTAAACGTGTCAAACTCTCAGTTAATCCTTCCTAGATCTAGAGAAGCAAAGGCCTCAGAGAAAGCCTGACTGCATCCATGCAGATTTTCTCTACAGATGCAAATCTCCCCAGCAAAAGACAGCTCTGTAGGGCTATTTCTGTTTGCAGGACTTCCGAACAGATATCTTAAAACATGTCAAAGAAGTATATTCTGGGGTGAAATATTTTGATTTCCTTTGCTACTAATATTTGTACCTATAATAGTATACTTTTCCCACCTAGAATAGGGAAAATGATGTGTTTTAGACTTGTTTTCGCCCAACCAGGTTCATTGTTCACCACCCAAGAGGAAGCCAATACACCTGAGATAGCAGATGTCACAGCAGAGAAAGGGTTTAATTCCGAATAGCACTAAGCAGGAAGAAATTTCTCAAATCTGCCTCCCTGAAAATTTGGGAGAAAGAGTTTTTAAGGACAGTTTGGTAGGCAAAAGGCTAGGCAATTGGGTATGCTAATTGGCTGGGTTTGGGGAGGACCCATAGGGGTGTGGAAATTATCTTCTTTGCTGACCAGGTTCTTGGGTGGGTGACAAAAGACCAGTTGAGTCAGTTCCTCGGTAGAGGCCACTGGTCTTGGTGGATCAGCCGTTCCACTGGAATGTGGGACCCGGAAGATATCTCAGAAACTACCCCTAGGTTTTGAAAAGGTGATGTTATCTGTGGAGAAAGCTAAGAATCTTTATGTCCACCAGTTACATGACTCCAGAGTAGCAATTACAGAGAAGCAGACAGGGGGACAGTGGCTAATTATTATCAAACAAGTGAGGGGACAGTGGCCGATTATCATTATTATTTTTAGCTAGGCCTGTGCCTTCCCTGAGTTTTGGGCTCTTACCCCGGTTCTCACCTCGCACCCCCTTTATTGACTTTTAAGGGCCGTTTCAGACTGAGTTGCAGATAAAGAAGAAAGGAAGTGAAATATTAGGTCGACTCCTGTTTTTCCTAAATAGAAGGTGTCAGTCCTTCTAGCTTCACAGTCCCTGTGATTCTAGATGACAACTTTTGTTATACTCTGAATTTCATTGTTATACAATGAAATTCAGTTTTCAGTAATTGTGATTAAACTCAGGCTTTTCTCTTGGCCAGTTGTCTTCCTTTATTTGATAAATCACAAAAAGTTGCTCCTAAATATTGGCCAAGCCGAGTTTACCAGTCTTGGAAAAGTGAGACACAGGCTTCATTTCTCATAGGAAATGAGGTTTGTGTGGAGTTTCAGGATCACCCCACCCAACACTTACCCTGGTACAAAAACCTTGCCATGGTTTTATTCACGTGAGGGCCAGGGGGTAAGTTCAAGGTGCTGATGAACAAACCTGAACTAGCAGTTGATTTGACTTTGACACAAACCAGATCTCAGGCATTGAAAGCAATTTAACTTAATTACTCTCCCAGTATGGGGCAAAATGGGGAAACTGAGTGCTGTAATCAGTGCCAGTCTTCTTGACTGATCTGATTGTTAAAGCTGCAAAGGAAATCAGTTGCAGTGGTGGGGAGGGGGTGTTACTTGGTTTCCTTCCTACTACTTAGTTATTATTCTAAGGAATGCATTTAATTATAGAGAGAACTCAGTTATTTGCTTTCTAGTAGCTGGCTCTTTTTTGGTAATTTCTACCAGCGCCTTTCATTCGCTGAAAAACAAAGGCTTGTTTACAACTCGACCACATCTTTTGGCTTCCATTTCAGAGATTTCTCCCACACCAAAGCAAAGCAAGGTAGTGTAATGCAAATAGCCCCACAGTAGGCTGCTTTTGCCAACCAGGGACCTATTTTCAACTGCATGCAAACTAGAACTCTCCAAAGACCTGTGAACTGTAAATAACTTGGGTTGTGAAAGGGGTCAGCTTGGTTTAATTTAGAGCTTCACAGAGCTTTTCTCTAGAAATTCAAACTCCAGTGAACAAATCCCTCTGGGGCCTTTAAAAAAAATTCCAGGGCCAGCACCTCTATTTACTCTTTAGACTCCTGCCTGTCTGGTGGAGGTCTGCTCTTAAAAGCTAATCAGTTCTATGGTTGCTGCCCCGGGCTGCCCATGGCAAGCTGTCTCCTCAATACAACCCCTGAATTGAGCTGCCGGAGCACATTGCCGGCTGGGGAAGCATTTGTAGAAAAAACAGCGCTGAGGTTAACGTTTAGGCCAGGGAATGACAGGGGGACAGGCAGGCAGTGGCCACATCTCCTCAGCCACCCAGCACAGCCCTCTCCTTCTACAATGAAGGATAACAGTAGAGTCCTGCCCCAGTAATGCAGCTGGCGTCACCCAAGGAATTCCTTTTCCTAGAAAACACATCCTTAAATTCACAGTGGCCAGAAAAGTCACAAAAGAACACTGAGCCTCATTGCTCTCTGTTAGCCTATTGCTGTCTGTCCCTTCTTCGGAAGTCATTGATAGAGAGGTCCAAAGTCACAAAGAAAAGTGTGCCAAATGAATAGATGTCAGGACTGGAAAGGTTCTAAGGACACTTTGTATCCCTCTACGTTCTCTGTAGACATATTGCCCTCCCTCAAGCTGTAGAAGCAAAGTATTAATGTTCTAAACTCTCACTTTAGCCATGCTTAGAAAATGGCTGAAATTCTTGCAAAAAGATTTGGGATAGCTCATAGGAAGAACTTTCTTACTGCAAAGAATGTGAGACAGGGAATACTCGATAAGATTTTAACATGACTTGCTCTAAGGGTATTTAAGATACAGCAGATTTTTAATTTTTTTTCTTGAAGTTAAAAGAACAGCAAACTTCACAAGATTTATTGGTAAAGGCAGGTGTCTACTCTGGCAAGGAGAATGAAAAATATCCCAGCGTATACCATAAAGCAAGTTAATACCCCGTTATGATCACAACCTAGAGTTGCTCCCCTATGAAAGAACGTTAAACTCTTTGGTGCAGATGGTTTAATTTGTGATCTTCCCTTATCGATTTATACTGTAAGGAGATACCCTGACAGATTTCTGAAGATCAATGCTGATTTACCCAACGAGGGCAATAGGTCCTTTATGTTAATGGTTCTGAAGCTGCATAATATTCTCCTTGATCACACAAGTCTCTGCACTGCTGACTTCAATCATGGCCAACCGAGGCTTGGTGGTGAAACATCAGAGGCCCTCAAAGGATCTGTCTTCTTCAAACATCTACTATTCCCAACCCTTATACGCTACAACATCAGATTTTTTTTAAAGTTCCATTTTTGAATCAGTCTTTGGTTAAGACACTCCATCTATAGTTATGCGAATATATTACCTGGAAAGAGAAATGTTTAATCTGTTAGTATCTACCCACACCTTGCAGAGGTGGTGAATGCCTACCCTAAAGAGTTTCCTAAAACTACCAGGCAGAAATCAAAGCCCTGAGAGCACTAAACTGCGTGTGTGAAAGAGAGAGAGGAAAGAAGGAAGGAAGGCTGGGGAAAAGAGGGTGAGAAAGAGTGAAAGAGAGAGAGAAAAAGGAAGAAGAAGAAAAAGGGAAAGAACAAGAATACCATGGCTGAGTGCTGTGGTGCACACCTGAAGTCCCAGCGACTTAGGAGGCTTGAGGCAGGGGGATCGCTTGAGCCCAGGAGTCAGAGGCTGCAGTGTGCTGTGATCACGCCTGTGAATAGCCACTACACTCCAGCCTGAGCGAAATATTGAGACCCCCATCTCTAAAACAAATTTTTAAAGTTTTTTAAAAAAGAATACTGTGTGAGGAGCATGAAGTCTGGGTGAAGTGTATGGTTTTAGGGGAGCAACACTGAACACAAATGGATCCTAAGTTATAGTTTTGCTTAGCACTAGTTTTTGCCTTGCACCAGCTGTGCCTGCTCTGCCAGGCCCTTGCTGTAACTTTGAATCAGCACTAGAAGATAAGGACCTAGACTCGGAGGTGCTAGAAGGTAACCCTGGACTGGCAACAAGAACAGTTATAGCGGTCTAGGGAGCCTGGCAGGGTAGAAAGGAAGACAGACTCAAATGTTTCTCTGCAGAGGATTACAGAAATCTGTCACCACTGTGACAGATCAAGAAAGGAAGCTCTGAAAAGCAGCTGTTCTGTTGCTATAATATGCAGAGCCCCGCACATAAGATGCCCGCGCCTGCCCACACAAAAATGAGTACACTCACAAGAATGCACGCATATGTATGTGTATATTTACAAGGATGCATTAAGCAAGGATTGCCATGTGTGCAATCAGTGGGCTCTTTGTCTTATAAAGAACAAAAGAGTACACATAGGCTGAAAAAAAATAAAAAGAGTTGAGTTCTAAATCATTTCTAGAAATATCTAATCGCAATATATATTTCCATGATTACTTCCCCCTGGTAAGTCTGGCCTACTTCAGTTGGCTTCTGGATTTGATTTCTATTAATAGATGGTAAAGGTTGTCAAATGCCAACATTTGAGCTTTGTTTACTTTGGTCTCACAGTATTGGCACCTCACCACAAGCGTGAGAGTTTAAGCAAAAGCTGGGAAACCAGAGACTCTGTGGCCTGGCCCCATTTGCCTGACAGACCCTTCGGCATTGTCAGCCTCAATGTGAGCTTATAGATCCTGCCCACCATGAGCAGGTGGGTGAGTCATTCTGACTCAGCAATTAGCTACATACCCAAATTAAGTGATTCTCCTGGGGACCCACGTGATTGAGATCCAAATCCCCATGTCTGGATTTTATCTGTGAGGCTGCCTTGGCTCTTAAGCCTAACTTCATTCATAACTTGATATGAACCAGGTTCTTTTCTAAATGTCGTCTATTGCCAATGAGCATCCCACTCCCAATTCCTTTCTTCCAATTTCGACAGGTTGATAGCCTGTGGCACTTGTCTCTGACGTTGCCCTTCCCCATTCACACCCCCTTGTGCTGTTCCAGCTTACACTTTTGATCCGTATGCCAAAGCCCTGCCTATCTCCAAGTAAGCTTCTCAGTGCTTTTAGATTCTCCTCCCTTTACGCTGCCTTGACCTTGCAGAATTCATGACTGTCCCAGATAAGACGCTACCCTGTCCATCTCTTTTCCTCTGCAAGTAAACAAAGAATAAACTAGAAAAGGAAGGTAAATCCAGATTCTTTAAAAATGTAGAGGAAATGAGGAGACAGAGCCAAGGGAGGCAACATTAGGTGAAACAGAATAGAGGTAACAGAGAAGACAGGAATGAAGGAAACCAGGAATGGGGCGTAGGGCAGAGTAATCAGCTTAGATTGAGGTAGGCTAACTTGGCCTAAGCAACAAGTCACTTGGATTTACTTAACCTTAGGAATCCGCTATTTATCTCAAGCAACCAAAAAAAAAAAGTACAGAAATAAAAGTCATAGCAGGCAGAAGATTAAGAAAAATAAAATTTCCAAAATGCCCAGAAAAAAAGAAAACGTGAAGGTCTGAAGGCCATCAATGGTAAAATCCAAGATGGGGAAAGACTAGAAAAATGTTTGGATTCATTTCAGAGAAGCAGCAGTCATCCAAACTTTCACAAGGCACAGCCCCTCTACAACAAACCCTTTGCAGTTCATCCATCACTCATTAAAAGTGCACCAAATGAGCCTTAAGGGAGATAGACGACCTTTCATATTTTTTCATGAATAATGTTAGTGATGGCGTCTTTCATCTTCACGGAACTGCTCAGGGCCTAAAATAATTCCCAACCCTTTCTGCCCTTAACTCAGAAATGAAGTACAAGGCCCTATGGCCAAAGCACTGGGAATGTTAAGCATTTAATTTTACCAGAGCACATAGTCCTTATGAACCAGTGTCTACCGTAAAATCTCTTTGGTGAGTCAGCGTGTTGCTGAATTCTTATTTTAAGCCTTAGCACAGCTGTGGCATGGACATAAAAATACAGCTTCTTAACAGTAATCTATAGAAGTAGAGTCCATGTTCCTACTGAGAAATAGCTCAAGGGGCTAAAATTTTTTCTTTTCAGTATCAGAGTATCATCCGGTAGAATGAAACATCAGTCACTAAACAAGATTCTTGGAACTTGATAATGAATAAATGGAATTTGAAAAGTGATAAAAGGGCATAACTCAGATGGTTATGAAGCTCTGAGCAATATAGTGCTACACAGATACTAAATATTAATACCATAATGGAATTTTAAGTTAATTTCAACTTCAAACCTCCTGGAATATGTTCAGGCTATTCAGTAGTCCTTTTCTGATTAAGTTTTGCTAAAGTTACTTTCTCTTCTTTATCTAAGTAAAAGAAAGAGTTAGAAAAGATTTTAGTTGTGGCTAGTATTCCTTTTAAATCAAGTGGGAAAAGCAAAAATCTAGACCTTGAAACCTCAAATACCTGTTATAATTGTTCTTTGTCATTTCATGCAGAGATAACATCTTCCTTCCACATTATTTGAGTGCTTATCATAGTTTATCAACTCAAGAACACCTACATTGCTTAATTTGCTCTGGCTGAGAAGATTCCATTCATGAACAAAGCACATTTTTATATGAAAGTAATTGAGAAAATAGAGACATTTGTCAAACTTTGTACCACCTCACCCCCAATCTTTCAACAATTTTTCAGTGTTTAGATAGAGAAATGTGATGAAGTCATATTAAGAGAAAACAGAAAAGAAAAAAATGGAAGAAATAAAGGAAGGGAGAGGGTAATGGAGGGATGGAGAAAGAAAAAGAAAATACTTTGAGGCCTCCTGTGAGAACTAATTATGATCCATCCATCCTTTCTACTCATGGAGTCAATCTCCAAAGTGGTTTGTGTTCAAAATAACTGAAGTGTATACACAGTGGGTTTTCAAGAGCAAGGGAGGAGTAGGACAACGGTCCCTTCCAAGAGGGCAATTATCCACGACTTTCATCCATCACAGGCCTGCTCAGAAACATTTTTCTTTCATAGAGCACAAATGAGGAAATGGGAAGTAAAGGCTGGAGAAGAGCAGTGATAGAAGGAAACGACTAGCCACACTGATCTTTACTGTAAAAAGGTCTATCTCTCTTCAAAGAGACTAAGCCAGCTGTCTGTCTCCTCCACATATCCCCACACACAGGCCCTAGCGTCCAAGTTCTACCATTGGAAATTCCTCTGCCTCTTAAACATTTCTCAGTTAAAGACATCTTAATGTGCCCTTTTTTATTTAAAAAAAAAAACCCACAGATTTATTGAGATATAATTGACATATTTGTAAAAACTATGTGTATTTAAGTTTACAATTTGGTAAGTTTTGACATATGTATACATGGTGAAATTATCATTAAAATTAAGATAATGAATATATCTAACACTGTAAAAAGTTTCCTCCAGCCCTTCTGAAACCCCTCTTCCCAAAAGTAATTTGCATTTCTGTAATGATATTTTCAGTGTTATTCTGGCTGTTCTAGATCCTTTGCATTTTCATATGAATTTTAAATCAGTTTGTCAATTTCTATAAAGAAACCTATTAGAATTTTGACTGGCACTGCATTGAATTAATGGATCAATCTGGGTAGATTGGCATCTTAGAAATATTGATTCTTCCATCTAATGAACATATTATATCTATGTGGATTTCTTTAATGTCTTTCAGCAACATTTTACAGTTTGCTGGGTACAGGTCTTATACATCTTTTGTCAGATTTATCCCTTAGTATTTCACGTTTTGATGCTATTATAAATGGTATTTTTAATTTCAGTTTCTGGATATTCACTTCTAGTATATAGAAACATAATTGATTTTGTATATTGGTCTTAGATCCTGCAATTTTGCTAAACTCGCTTAATTGCCCCAGTAGCTTTTTTGTACATTCCATTAGATTTTCATGTCTGAGAATGAAGGCAGTTCTATTTTTAACCCTTCTATCTAGATGTCTTTTATTTCTTTTTCTAGCCTGAGTGTACAGGCCATAGTCTCTAATACAGTGTGAATAGACTGGTGAGAATGAACATTCTTGTCTTGTTAGTGATCTCAGAGGTAAATCATTCACTTTCATTATTGAGCATGATGTTAGCTAAAGATTTTTCTAATAAAGACACCCATTATCAGATGGAGGAATTTTGCTTCTTTTTCTAGTTTGCTGGGAGTTTTTTCAGGATAAATGGTAGATTTAGTCAATAATCTTTTCTGTATTGACCAAGATTATCACATGATTTTTCATTTTTAGTTTGATAGTAGTCAATTACATTGATTTTTAAATGTTGAACCAACCTTGCATTCATGGGATAAACCCTACTAATCATGTATTACCATTTTTACATATTGTATTTGATTTCTTAACATTTTATTTAGAATTTTTGCATCTATGTTCATGAGGGATATAGTTTTGCAATTTTGCTATAATGTCTTTATTTGATTTTAGTATCAGGATGATGCTAGTCTCATAGGATGATTTGGGAAGTGTATTAGTCACAATGGTCTAAGGAAGAGACAAAGAAATTTAAACAGGAAAATAGAAAGAATGATTAACTAAAACAGGAGACCGGAGAAATCAGGAATTGCTAATAAGAAATAGAGAGGGCTAAACAAATAGAAATACCAAATATTAGGAGCAACCATAACCTGTAAGGCTGAAATAAAACACCCAAGAAAGATTAACGACTACCCTGGGGTTGAGATCCAGGTCTTGTTGGTGAGGGCATGGTTGTGGCTTACCAATGGCAGCAAAGTCGCTATGGCAAAGAAGTTGATAAAAATCTGCCTCCAGGTTGTCAGGGAAAGCTGTTCATGGGGAGAGGTCTCACTAGAGGTACTCCGCTATGAAACTGCTGAGGCGGAGCTGGGAGAAGCTGATAGCCCCTGAGTGCTGCTGACCACTGTGCACTGCAGAAGCCCCGGACTCTGCTAGAGAGGATGGCCACACTTTAAGGGCTTGCTGCAGGAGGAGCCACCTACACTGCAGAAGGTGGGCACTGGCAAGCTGTGAGCACTGCAGGAGCCAGATGCCCAAAGTGGTTTCACTTCATTTTTTAATTCTCTTTTTTCTCTGTTCCATTTTCAATAGTCTCTAGTGTTCCTTGCTCAAATCCACTAATCTTTTCTTCTGCAATATTGATCTTCTATTAATCTCATTCGGGTATTTTTTTGCCTCGTACGTTCTAGTTTTCATCTCTAGAAGTTCAATTGGGTTTTTATGGTAACTTCTGAATGGGGAGTATAGTGACAAGAACTGCTTTAATGCCTTTGTTTACTGAAACTATCATTTGTGTTATGTCTTCGTCAGTTTTGATTGACTGATTTTTCTCCTCATTGTAGGGTACATTTTCCTGTTTCTTTGTTTGCCTGGTGTTTTTTATTGGATTCCATAAATTCTGAATTTCAGTTTTTTAGGTGTTAGAAAACATTTGTACTCCCATAAATATTCTTGAGCTTTGTTCTGCAATGCAGTTAAGATACTTGGAAACAATTTGATCCTTTCAGGTTTTGCTTTTAAGCTATTTCAGGCAGGGCCGGATAGATCAGTGTTTAACATAGGACAATTTTTGCCCCGCTACTAAGACAAAACCCTTCTAAATACCCAACCACAAAGACCCATGCATTATGAGATTTTCTGCTCCGGCTGGTGGCAGCAGGAATTACATGTCCTGCCCTGTGTGAGCACCAGAGATTATTCCCTCTAATCCTTTCGGATGGTCCTTTCTCTGGCTTGCACTGATTCATATTCATCTGAAGACCTGAGTTGGACTTTGAGCAGATCCCCGAAGCTGTGTCTTCCTGTATAGTTCTCTCCTCCCAAGTACTCTGCCCTTCAAACTCTACCTGCTTTGACCTCCCTGGACTCCTAGCTCCGTCTCTTCAAATCAAGGAGACTACCAGGCTCTGTGTTCCCCTCCCTGTGCTGTATCCTATAAATTCTCTCTTTACAGTGAAGGAACAGAAACTGCTATTGTTTCACTTGTTTCAAGTCTCTGCTGATACCGGGACTGGCCACCAACTAGAAGAAGATGTGATCTAGTATCCGAGCTACTCTGAGGGGATGGACTACATCCAATGCTTCATGTGTGCCACGTCAAACCCTCTTGGCCATACGTCTTCTTCCACCATTGGCACAGCAACTAGTTCTGCACAGGCTTCTGGCAGCTTTGTGCAGGACTGTTTTGACAGCATCTCACCTTGGCCTATGCCATGCACTTCTGGCTTTCTACCTCAGAATTTTTCCGATATCATCATTTGACAGTCTAGTGGTTCCTCCCTTGGCACTCATACGAAAACAACCCAGAGTGCAGAGGAGTTAACACCACAGAGGACCACCCCTGACCATGCAGGGAGTGGATCTACTCAGGTGGTCTTGTGGGATTGTACCATCAGTTGCTGGTAGCAATGATTAAGTTGTTTTTATATTAGCTTTCACCGCTTAATTTCCACATCTCCCACTCCCACGATCACATTCTAAGTAAGTTATCCACACACAGTCTCTATCTGAGTCTCTGCTTTGAAGGAAGCCCAAACTAAGACTGTTTTACGATTTATTTAAGAAGAGATAATGCTCGTGGCCAGAGTATCAAAGCCTCTGAAAAGACGTTTGCCAATTGATTCATTCATTTAGTCATTCAACAAATATTTATCGAGAGGCATAGTAGTAAACAGACTGCTTTTGTCAAACTTACATTTTAGTCTAGAAGACAGTAAGTAAACACATACATATTAGGCCAAGTAGTGGTAAGTGCTAAGAAGAAAAATAAAGCAAAATAAGAAGAAAAAGACCGGGCATGGTGGCTCACGCCTGTAATCCTAGCACTCTGGGAGGCCGAGGCGGGTGGATCGTTCTGAGCTCAGGAGTTCGAGACCAGCCTGAGCAAGAGCGAGACCCCGTCTCTACCGAAAATAGAAAGAAATTAATTAGACAGCTAAAAATATATATAGGAAAAAAATTATTAGCCGGGCATGGTGGCGCATGCCTGTAGTCCCAGCTACTCGGGAGGCTGAGACAGAAGGATTGCTTGAGCCCAGGAGTCTGAGGTTGCTGTGAGCTAGGCTGACGCCACGGCACTCACCCCAGGCAAGAGAGTGAGACTCTATCTCAAAAAAAAAAAAAAAAAAAGAAGAAGAAGAAGAAGAAGAAGAGAGAAAGATGAGAGATTGATTTTTAATTTTATTTATTTATTTTTAGAGACAGGGTCTAGCTCTGTCACCCAGGCTGGAGTACAGGGGCATCCTCACAGCTCACTGCAAACTCAAACTCCCAGGCTCAAGCCATCCCCCCACCTCGGCCTCTCTGGTAGCCAGGACCACAAGCATGTGTCCCCACTCCCGGCTCATATTTTTTAATTATTTTTTGTAGAGACAGGGTCTCCCTATATCGGCTAGGTTAGTCCTGAACTCCTGGCCTCAAGTGATCCTTCCACCTCGGTCCCCCAAAGCGCTGGGATTACAGGTGTGAGCCACCGCTCCTGACCAAGAGACTGATTTTTTAAAGTGTGATCAAGGAAGTCCTCTTTGATAAAGTCATATGCGAGCAGAAAAGTAAATAAAATGAGAAAATTAGCCATGAATAAATATAAGTGAAAAACATTGTTAGAAGAGATATCCTAAGTGAACAGTCTCTGACATAGAGGCAAATGTGGCACGTGCGGGAACCAGGAGGAAAGCCGGGCCGCTGGCTGGAGCAGGCAGAGTAACGGGGAGGTGAGGGGAAAAGGTGAGCAAGATGGCGCAGGGCCATGGTGGGAGCCCGTGAACTATTATGAGATGGGAGGGTTCAGAGTACTGCAGTGCTGTTTAGAATTGTCATCTGGCTGCTATGTGCAGGGGCATAAAGGAGGAAGCAATAAGGCAAAAATGTACGGAAGAGGATGCGGATGGAGACGTGTTCTGTGTCCGTGGTGGTGGAGCTGGTAAGGGGTAGCTGAATTCTGGAAACGTTGCAAAGATGGAAGTCTAGGTTTCCCAGGATAAGGTGTGCAGTGTGAGAGAAAGACAGCAGTCATGAAACCTTTCTGGGTTTTGGCCAGAGCATCTTGAACAGTAGAGCTGTCTTTAGTGACATGGCAGTTTCATCCCATAAACTCAGATGGGCAAGGAATGCATGGCATTCTCCCAGCCTGTGCACAAGGCCTCCTCTGGTCTGGCTCTCCCTTTCAGCTATGTGCTTGCCCCTCTCTCATCCACACAATAAGTGTAGGAGTTGGAGAAAATTCCCTGGGCTATTTGAGACCCTTTTGTCTAGACCCCCATAAATGGTCCCTTACACTCCACTCTTAAAAAGGTAGCATAGGTAGGTCTGCCCTTGGATCTCCAAACTTCCCCAGTGGTTCTCAAACCTTCCATCTCCCCTTCCATGGACTCCAACAAGGTGGCAGAGCATAGGCCAATGTCTGAGACCCACCTTAATTGTGCTTCCCTCCTTTTCTTTCTGATTTACTTCTTTCTCCTTTCCCATCCCTGAGACAGTCTCCAGAGTCTTTAGCTAATCTGTAGGCAAGCTATCTCGGCTCTTCATTTATTCTTCCAAATCTATTTTTTGTGCCACAAACTTTGTACAGTGAGTATTTCAAAGTTTTTGAAACATGTTTGCACAGCTTAAAAACTGTCTCATCTTTTCCCTTAGGCAATGAGTAAATTGGGGGAGGGGGCTCCAGGGAGGAGGCAGCTGAGAATCAAAGATACCTGGAATTTAAGGGGGAAAACTTCGTCTCTCAAAATATTATTTTATTATAAATAGCAATCATATTTATGTTTTTCATGGAGGGTGGACATAATCTTACTACGCTACTTTTTTCTCTACTTTGACTAAAATGAAAAAAAAATTAGATAGAAATACACTTGAGAAGTCTTCAAATAGTAAATAGCTCATGGATTTTAAAAATACGCATGTCTATTTAATGTAGCTACTTTATATTCAAGTACAGTCAAACCGAAATCAAAATTCATAATTTGGCACATAGGAAATTAAAGAAGGAAAGATGCAGGATTGACCTATCGGAAGCATTTGATACAATTGAGCACTTTCTTCTCTTGACACCGTAACTACAGACTCTTATCTTTCTTCCTACTTCGCTGCTTTTCTTCTCAGTCTTCTTTGCTGATTTCTCTTCTCCTCCAGGTCTCCTAGCATTGAAGTGCCCTAAGGCTCAGTCTTTGGTCCTTTTCTTCATCTACAATCCCTAAGACACCTAAATCAACTGTCATGGCTTTAAATCCAATCTATGTGCTGACATCTCCATGCTAGGCCTTTCTCCTGGACTGCAGACTCATATATACAACTGCTCATTCAACATCTCCACTTGTGTATCTAACAGATTTCTCAAACTTTGCATATCTAAAACTGAATTTCTGATATGCCCCCTCCACCAATCTTATACTACTCGAAGCCTTTCCCCAGCCCAACTGATGTCAACTCCATCCTTCCAACTGCTCAAGGTAAAGGTCATCTCTCTTTTTCTCACATTTGACATACAATCCATCAGAATTTCCTAGCAGCGTTGCCTTCAAACTCTATCTTGCACCAAACTACTTCTCACCTCCTCCTCTGTTACCCTGAATAAATTTACCATCATCCCCCATTTGGATTATTAAAATAACTTTCTACCTAAATTCTGACTCCATACTTGCTTTCTTACAGTCTATTCTTAACACTGCAACCAAAGTGATTTTTTTTTTAAGTTTAAATCACATTTCTGGTTTCTGGTCTGATATGTAAAGAGCTTGGAAGTCATCACTCCCATCTTTGCAACAAGGAAAAAAACTGAATGAACCAAAAATCAACAACTCATCTTAGATCTGTCAGAGGATTGAAGTTGCAGGAAAATTGCTACCCTCAAAACTGGAGAGACAGATAGGCAGATACAGAGAATCACAGCTGACCAGGAGCAGAAGGACACAACTGAAGCCAGTGTAATACTGTTACTGCAAGTGTTACAGCAAGTGTTACAGCAAGTGGTCCCGAGGACAAACTGAGCGGCACACGGAGAGTCGGAGAATCAAAATATATTCGCCGCTGGGCTCAGAGGGGCTTCGCCACCAAATTCTGAGCACCATCTACTTGATTTTTCCCACTTTTATTAAGTTGTGGTGGTCTGGGGGGTGGGGTGTCAGGTGGTTAATGACCGCCAGGTAATAGGTTAGTCGATGTGTCAGATAATAGATTTAGTGTTATGCTGATGCACCAGGTAATAGATTAGTTGATAGGGCAGGTAATAGGTTGGTATTATGCTGATGCGGGTCTTTCCTGAGGGGTGGGGGTCTCAGGTGGCTGATGTGCCAAGTAACAGATAGATGGGGGTTTTCCTTATCAATACGAACACTTTAAACTGTAATTGATGAAATGCTGGAGGCTCAATGTGGACTAGTCTGAGGGTTAAAAACTTTGAGTGTGGCCAGTCTTAAGGTGGTTCCATCACTTTCTCCTGAGTTTTATCTCCAGAAGCCTTTCCAGGTTCTTACAGTAAAGATCAGAGAAAAATCCTGGGATGCTGCCAGCAGGGAGAGGGGAAAAGTAGCCATTTTGAAATAGGCCTAGGGCTCTCTGTTCTTAACAAGGCCTGTTCTTAAGAGAAACTGTTTCACCAAAGCCTAACCAAATGGGCTTTTACCAGGGCCTAACTGACCTGGGGAAGGGAAATACCCAATCCAAGCTCACTAACAGCCTAGGAATCAAAGGACTATAGATGCTTTCCTTGCCCCACACTTTACCTCCACGTCAGTAGGGCCCCTTTGTCACAACAGGGGGGTTACAACAAAAAGAACTGTAAACCCCAGAGTCTCTTGGGACACCCAGAGAAAACAGAGAAAATAAAAACAAGGACACCAGAGGAAATTTTTCCTCTAACACCACTGTTACAGCAAACAATAAACACAGCCTAACTCCTAGCCAGATCACATCAGGCTTTCAACAAAAAATTCCAAGGCATGCTGAAAGGCAAGAAAACACAGTGCAAAGAATCAGAGTAAGTATCAAACCAGACTCACATATGGCAGGGATGTTGGCACTAACAGAACAGGAATTAAAAATAACTACAACGAATACACTAAGGTCTTAACGGAAAAAATGGACAACATGAAAGAAGACGTGAGTCATGTAAGCACAGAGATGGAAACTCTAAGACGAATCAAAAGGAAATGTTAGAAATCAAAAATGCTTTAACGGAAATGAAGAATGCCTTTGATGGGCTCATCAGTAGACTGGACATGGCTGAGGAAATACAAATCAGATCATGTCCTTCTCAGCTGGAAATCATCTAATCATCCAACAGTTCACCTTCTCACTTAGGATAAAAGCAGAAGGCCTACAGTGGCCTGTAAGCCACATTTGCTTTTGCTCCAGCCCGCACTATATCTCTGCCTCATCTCAGGCTACTCCCATCCTCACCTACTCACTCCAGCCACACGGGCCTTCTTGCTATTTCTCCAATGTGCCAGGCATGCTCTGACCTTGGATCGGTGACCTCCATCTGGAATGCTCATCCTCCTGATATCTCCATGGCTGTCTCCTCACTCCATTTTAATATGCTACCTAATTTACTTGTTAATTTTGTTTGATGTTTATTGTCTCTTTCTTTCCCAAGTATTCTACCAAACCTACCCTGCACGAAAATATAAGCTCCACTAAAGGATGGACTTGTTTTTTCTGTTTTGTTCTTTAATGCATCCCAAGAACCTAAAACAGTATCTGGCACATGTTACAAGCTCAATACATATATTTAAATGAAAGATTTATGTGGAGAGGGCCAAAGTGGAAACTAGATATATATAGCATGGTGAGACAAAGAAAGGGAAAATTCCAAAGAAAACAAAGTTCTCCTTCTCTTTGCAAAATCCTTTGTAGAGGCTTGGTGCAACAAGCATATGATGAGCTGGGTGAAAAAGGAATGTCCACTGAAATAGTCAGGGTCTCATAAAGCAAAGAAAGGTGGATTTAAAAAAGAATGAGAAAAAAACACAAATACAGAAGCCAATAGAAAGAAAGTTTGGAATGCACAAGTTTAAAGAAATCTGAGCACACAGATTCCCCCAACACACATACCTCATCCATTGGCATTGATAACCACAGGCACTGATGAACACAACCGGGATCAGAAATTTGGCCTCATGGAAATAGTAGACACAGAGAATGGTTGGTTTCACCCATCAATAGCGCAACTGGTATGTTTTAAAATAAACTGTTAATTTAATATAATTCTGAGGTAATAAATACTGCCCCATTTATACAATACTTACAGATTTGGAGGTAGAAAATTAAAATTTGCCACCTCAGTATATTCCATGAGGTTAGTTACATGAGTCAGTTGTGAAAACCTGTCTGTCTCTGGTGTTAAGCAAAACTTTGGTGGTATTCATACTGTATGAGGTTTGGTGATGCTGAAAAAAGATCAATATATTATAGAAACAGTCCTGACCACACAACATGAACAAAATCCCCCAAAGCAATCTGTTCTCTTGCCACAATGAGGGTTGTATGTTTTTACTCCCCCATAGAACACTTTTCATTTAATATTCTCTCTACCAAATTCAGAATGAAACTGTATATAAATCAACTCCGTTATACAGCTGAGATCTAAAGATCTATTAATAGTAGGATACAGATGAAGGAAATAGCAACATTTATGCAAAATAATTATACTCCTGACTTTTAATGTATAGAAATCAGTCCTTGGATTAGAAAGAACATTACCATTAATAGGACAAAGAAGTCTTTTTCTTAATAAGGAATAAGCTAGCAAGCATGGTATAGCAGAACAATCTCTGGACTGGGAATTACAAGACCTGTTCTAATCCTCAATCCACCACTCATAAACTGTCATTGGGGAAGTCTCTGAGCCTCTTTGAGCCTCATTGTCTTCCGTCATAGACAGGATTAAAATGCCTTGTATATTTCATAGTGTGCTATTATAATCAGCTAAGATAATGCATACAAATATGTTTGGGAAACTATAAATTATAATTGATATTTTTATATTTTTGCCACATATTCCCCATCTATTATTACATTTCATTATATACCATCAGGAATATACAAGTTATTTTTCAAGTTATTATTTCATATAGTCTTTTACATTATAAACATAAGTCATGGCATGATTCAATGTGTCGCATGTGATTGGCAAATAAATTTCCCAATGCACTAGAATACAGCCATTTAAACTGCACTTAAAGAAAACCACATTTTTGGGGCATGATTTTTTTTCTTTCAAAGAAGACATCTAAAATGGCCTTAGAAAACACACTAAGCAAGGAATAAATAGAGGTAGGACAGTCATAAAATTGTTTCAGATTTGCACTTCACAGGACTCTAATGTCATGTAGTGAAATCATAAGTAGTGAATATATTTTCTCTAGCTATCTCCACTGCTATAAAGACACAGTGAAATATATCCTTATCTTGTTTGATGGCACTTGGTAAATATTGTTCACTTAACAGACGTTATAAATTACTCACTGCCACACAGCAAAAGGAAGTCAGCCTTTACAACTATGAAGTAATCAAAAGGCTTTATTTAAAAACTTGGAGGCCATAGTCATAAAATGTGATTTAACTGAGGATTTTATAGTATGCTCATGAACAAGTAAATCAGACTCTTCAGTGTTTATCTCTGATAACTTCT
>RJWJ010013081.1:0-40615 GCA_004363605.1 Indri indri
GGAAGTCTGAGATCTGGTTTTGAATCTGAACTTGTCATTTGCCCTTTGTGGGACTTCGGGCACATTTCTCTTTGATCCTGGGTTTCACATCTCTAAATGAGGGACAATAATGTTTACCTCAGAGGGTTGTGGTAATGACCAAACAGGTCACAATTGACAGTGTCCAGTAGTTTCTGGCATTTACTACATGTTTGGTCAATGTTAGTTCATAATTATTATACCATCTACTAGCTTGTGCAATGCACTGCTTTTCTGAAACTCAGATACATGAGAGTGCCTGGTACATAGTTGATGCTCAATAAAAGTTTATTTTTATTTTTAACTTTTAAAAAATCTTTTATTTTGAAATAATTCTAGACTTAAAAAAGGTTACAAAAATACTAGGGAATTCCCTTGTGGTACCCTACAGCCAGCTTCCCTAATGTGACTGTCTTATATAACCATAGTACAAGAATCAAAACCAGGAAATTAACAATGGCACCATGCTATTAACTAAACTGTAGACCTTGCGTGTCCTTTCCTGTTCCATATTCCAAACCAGTACCCCATGTTTCATTTAGTTGGCGTATCCCCTTAGGACAGTTCCTAATTTGTGATAGTTCCTCAGACTTCCTCTTTCGTGAGCTGACACTTTTGATGAGTTCTGGTTAATTACATTGTAGAATATTTCTCAATTTGTGTTCGTCTGATATTTTCTTATGATTAGGTTGAGATTATGCACATTTGCAGGAATACCACAGCAATGATGTGTTACTTTTAGTCCCCCCCCCCTTTATTATGGTAAAATATGCACAACATAATATTTACCATTTAAACCATTTTAAACTGTATGATTCAATGGCATTAAGTAGATTCATAATGTTGCCTCTAGTTCAAGACTTTTTCATCACCCAGAAAGGAAACCTCAAACCCATTAGCAGTCATTCTCTATTTCTTTCTCCTCCAGTCCCTGGCAACTACAATCTGTGTTGTCTGTATGGATTTACCGGTTCTAGACATTTCATATGAATGGAATCATATAAAATATGTGGTCTATTGTAGCTGGCTGCTTTTACTTAGCATAATGTTTTCAAGGTTCATCCACGTTGTAGCATGGATCAGTGTGCTTCATTCCCTTTTATGGTGGAATAATATTCCATTGCATGGATAGATCACATTTGACTTTATATGCTAATTCAACAGTGAGCCCTGGTATGGACCCCGGGGCTGGGCCTGGGAGATAAAGGAAGGAAAGGAAGAGAGCCCCGAGACTGGCAGGAGGCACTGTGATGTGTGGGGACGGGCGCGCTGGAGAGTATAGGATTGTATTTGCTTACGAGAGGCCAACAATGTTTATGGAGTCCAGTGTAGAACTGCTGTTACTGGAAGCAGACTTCTTTCAAAGTTTCATTTGTGGAAAGGTAATAACAGTTGTTCATGAGGAGGGGGAGAGGGGCCCAAGGATGGGAAGGCAAACTCCCCCTGGGGCGGGAGGAGGTGGTCAGTCCCTTGGGGCACCCAGCTTAGGAGGTTTGGCTCCGCGACAGCCCAGCGAGCAGGTTCAGGGAGCGGTTCCTGCCAGCGGGGCGCGCATTCATTGCTTTTAGAGGAAGGGGCGCCTCCCTTTAGGCAAATCCAATGGTTGAAAACTTCGATTTATCCCAGAGGTGTGCTGAGGGGGAAGGCAAACATTCTGGTTTCCCAAACGTTGTACCCCAGCCGCTCTTTAAATAGCAGGCGCCCGTAGGTTCCCTCGCGGGGCTCTGGGGCCCGGAGGAGGCACGGGCGGTCTCCCCGGCGCGGAGGGCAGCGCGGGGAGGCCTAGCCCAGTCCACCCTGCCAGCAGCTGTCGGCCCGGGCGAGGCGCGGCCCGGGGCGGAGGGCGGAGCCGAGCGCGCGCCCGTCCCGCCCGCAGCCTCAAGCCGGGCGCGCGCACCCAGGCGGGGGCGGCCGGGGCCCGGAGACGGCGGCGGCGTGCGCGGGCCGCGCGTGCGCGCTGCGGCGGGACGAGGGGCGGCGGGGGCGCGCGTCTGTCAGTGACAGCGGGAGGGGGAGGGGGCCGGAGATGGTGGCGGCGGCGGCTGCTCTTCCGACATGAGGCAGCAGCCGCGGGAGGGACGGTGGCGGGCGCGACCGCGGCAGCATCTCTAGCTCCGCGAGGCGGCCCTGGGCCGTGGGCGCGGGCGGCGGGCGTCCCGGCGGCGTCGCGGGAGCCCGGCTCTGCGGCAGAGCCTGCACCCCGCCCGGCCGAGGGGCCCGCGCCCGCCGGTCCCTGCGCTCGGCCCAGCAGCCCGGCCGGCGCATCGTCGGTCCGGGCGGGAGCGGCGGCGCGCTTGGCGGGGGAAGCAGGCCCCGCTAGACGCGCCGCTCCGACGGGGGCGGCCGCTAGCCGCGGACTCCGCAAACTCGCGGGCCGGGCGCCCCCCCCCGCCCCGTGCCCGCCGCCGAGGGCAGGGCCGGCCCGGAGCGCTGGGGGCGGCCGCTCGGGGGCGCGGGCCGGAGTCGCCCGCCGGGCTCGCGGCGCCAGAACCGGGACGGACGTCCGCAGCTCGGGGTCCGGCCGCGCGTCGCCTTTGACGCATCGGAGCGCGGTTTTCTGCAGGATGAAGGGCTTCTCGCCGCCGGCAGAGTTGTTTTTGCGCAAGTGGCTCGCCGTGCTGAGAGCGCTCAAGGTCTGAACTTCCCTCCAGAGCCGCAGTTGGAGAAGGCGAGCGTGCGAGGAGCAGCAGCCGAGCGGAGGCCACCCTCGGGGCGAGCGGCGCGCCTCCCAGCCGAAGGCGGCCACGCTCCCGGGACCCCCGGTGTTCTAGGTCCGTCCCAAATGGTTCTCGTCCGCCTCGAAGGGGGGACGGTGGAGGCACTGATTAGCCATTATCGACAGTTTTTGTGAGCATCTGGTGCCTTTCCAAGTCTCTCGCTGGAGCTACCACTTAGGAAGGGCACAGCCTTCGTGGCCTTCATGGGTGTGCGTGCGTGTGTGTGTGTTTGTGTGTGTGTGTGCAGAAACGCCGACTAACTCTCATTGTTTGCTGACAGGTACTGGCGAGGCGACCCCGGCCGGGAAAGGCGCGGGCGCTCGGCAACATGGCTTCCCCGCCCCACCAGCAGCTGCTGCACCACCACAGCACCGAGGTGAGCTGTGACTCCAGCGGAGACAGCAACAGCGTGCGGGTCAAGATCAACCCCAAGCAGCTGTCCTCCAGCCACCCCAAGCACTGCAAGTACAGCATCTCCTCCAGCTGTAGCAGCTCCGGGGACTCCGGGGGCGTCCCCCGGAGAGTGGGTGGCGGAGGCCGCCTGCGCAGGCAGAAGAAGCTGCCCCAGCTGTTCGAGAGGGCCTCCAGCCGGTGGTGGGACCCTAAGTTCGACTCGGTGAACCTGGAGGAGGCCTGCCTGGAGCGCTGCTTCCCGCAGACCCAGCGCCGGTTCCGGTATGCGCTCTTCTACATCGGCTTCGCCTGCCTTCTCTGGAGCATCTATTTTGCTGTGCACATGAGATCCAAACTGATTGTCATGGTAGCCCCTGCACTGTGCTTCCTTGTGGTATGTGTGGGCTTTTTTCTGTTTACCTTCACCAAGCTGTACGCCCGGCATTATGCGTGGACCTCGCTGGCTCTCACCCTGCTGGTGTTCTCCCTGACCCTGGCTGCGCAGTTTCAGGTTTTGACGCCTCTCTCAGGACGTGTTGACAGCTCCAATCATACTCCCGCAACCAAGTCCACAGACACTTGCTTATCTCAAGTGGGGAGCTTTTCCATGTGCATTGAAGTGCTCTTTTTGCTCTACACTGTCATGCACTTACCTTTGTATTTGAGCTTGTTTTTGGGGATGGCCTATTCTGTTCTTTTTGAGACCTTTGGCTATCATTTCCGAGACGAAGACTGCTTCCCTTTGCCGGCAGCCGGGACCCTGCACTGGGAGCTGCTGAGCAGGGCCCTGCTCCACGGTTGCGTCCATGCCATTGGGATCCACCTATTCATCATGTCTCAGGTGAGGTCCAGGAGCACCTTCCTCAAGGTGGGACAGTCGATTATGCACGGGAAAGATCTGGAAGTGGAAAAAGCCCTTAAAGAAAGGATGATTCATTCTGTGATGCCAAGAATCATTGCTGATGACTTGATGAGACAGGGGGATGAGGAGAGCGAGAATTCTGCCAAGAGGCATGCCACCTCGAGCCCCAAGAACAGGAAGAAAAAGTCTTCCATACAGAAAGCTCCTATAGCATTCCGCCCTTTTAAGATGCAGCAGATTGAAGAAGTAAGTATTTTATTTGCAGATATTGTGGGCTTCACCAAGATGAGTGCCAACAAGTCTGCTCACGCCCTGGTGGGTCTCCTGAATGATCTCTTTGGTCGCTTTGACCGGTTGTGTGAGGAGACCAAGTGTGAGAAAATCAGCACTCTGGGAGACTGTTACTATTGTGTGGCAGGGTGTCCTGAGCCCCGGGCAGACCATGCCTACTGCTGCATTGAAATGGGCTTAGGCATGATAAAGGCCATCGAGCAGTTCTGCCAGGAGAAGAAAGAAATGGTGAACATGCGCGTTGGGGTTCACACAGGGACCGTCTTGTGTGGCATCTTGGGCATGAGGAGGTTTAAATTCGATGTATGGTCCAATGATGTGAACTTGGCCAACCTCATGGAGCAGCTGGGAGTGGCCGGCAAGGTTCACATTTCCGAGGCCACTGCAAAATACTTAGATGACCGGTACGAAATGGAAGATGGGAAAGTTATCGAACGCCTTGGCCAGAGCGTGGTTGCTGACCAGTTGAAAGGTATGTGCATCTCTTTGCATTGTCATCTCTCTCCCCATCCTGTTTGTATGCAATGAAAAAAAACAAAAACAAATCTCCTTTCAGCATCAGATTCTAGAGGCAGCTCAGTTGTCTCAGGATACTTTACCATGGGGGAGTCTCAGGATCAGTGTGAGTCAAATATCACAGATCTATTCACACTGCAGCAAGGGACACTGTGGCAGAGCTGACCTAGTGGGACCTTTGGAAGGAAAGAGAACTTTGAAAATGCGTACATCACCAGTTGGCTGTCGACATTCCTGAAATTCTGGGGGGCATGTCCATGGATGTCAGGGTATGAAGCCCTTCAGCAGTCAGAACTTCTGAGCACTTAAAGAAATTGCCTTGGCATTTCACTTAGTCACCCTTAAGTCCGATCCAAACGCTTCTCTGTGCCTTTTTTTTCTTTACGAAAATGTGAAGAATAAAATCTCTCTAGGCCTCACTTTGCTTATAGTCACAATAGGGATAGGACATCAGCTCTGTCCTGCAGGACTCTGGAGAATTAGATGGAATTATACACTTCTAAGTGCACACTGCCTTTTGCCAAGGTCTCTTTTTAAAAAATGTTTGCATTTTCAGCTTTCATTTGTTTAAGGATGCTTTGTTACTGTGGTGTTTGTCTTATCACATAGACTGTAGACCTGAGCCTGTTAGAACTTTGAACTTCTCAAGCTACCAGGTGGTTTGAAAGTGGGAAATGCCCCTGGAGGAGCGTTGATATTCTGCTCCTCTCACTCCCTCAGCTCTGTATCTGACCCCTTGTCCCTGCTTTTAAACTTCTTACTACTATTCTGCATGTTTTTACTGGGCTACTACTTTTTCTTTTTATATAGGACAAAACTCTTTGAGGTCTGGGAAGTGATGTGTGAAATAAGTGGGAACTAAAATAAAGATTCTAAGTAATCTACTTTTCTCCCCCTTCCTCCTTCTTTTAAACGGTCCTTGTGTTTTCCTAAAATCTTCTGGAGTGAAGGGAACATCTATTTTGGAAGTATGTAGAGAAAATAACATTGATTTTTAAAAGCGTACATTTGTAAATCTGTATTATATTTTGTGGTGCCCACATGCTGTGTAATTACACAGCTAAAAGCTCCCGGGGAAGAAGGGGATCCTCCGAAGGAGAAATAATAGTTTAAATCAAAGATGGGAGAAGTAG
Source organism: Indri indri (assembly GCA_004363605.1). NCBI lineage: Eukaryota > Metazoa > Chordata > Mammalia > Primates > Indriidae > Indri > Indri indri. Next base: position 5,931 of record RJWJ010013081.1, read on the forward strand.
TAGTTGCAACCAGAGACTGCACTGGTTGAGTTAGGGCTTGCATAGGTTGATTGCTGGCCTTGAAATAATCCTATGTGCTCAACTGGCATTTTCTTTCTCTGGCTTTGTTGTCTGGCAAGGGTACTTTATCCTTCTCCTGATTTTTCTTTGTTACATTAATCTGTTAGTTGTTGAAGAATTTATGGATGTAGGAGAACAGTATTTTCACTTGAGAATTCCCTTGACCTAGCTTTACAGGCTATGTCGAGGAGGTCAGAAACTTTGCTTTGCAATTCCCTTGAAAGATCCTGCCGTGACAGATGTCTTTCTGTTTAGGAGGGTGGCACCTGCTCTTGAACATGAAGGTGTTAGTGGACGAGGGTGTGGATGTAACCCCTGCTTGACATTTTGGCATTTTTAGGACCTGAGTGTTGTGGGCTCTGTCCTTGGGGACTGTGGGACAAATACAAGAGAAGGGAGCTTGCTGCATTACATTAAATATGTTGGACCAAAGGACAATGATAACAATTTTGTAAGCTGTACTTTATATAGTGTATTACTTGAATTTCAAAAATAAAAGCAGGCGTAATTATTATGTTTGGAAGTCACCAAGTCATTGAATCTTTGGCAGTACCCATTTTTGTTAATTTATTGGTAATTTTATTTTCAGTTTATATATCAAGAGTCTCAAAGACACCAAAAAAACAAAAACCAAAAAACCCCAAATGCTAGAGAGTGGGTTTTTGATTTTTTAAACCTCAAATTGTGTAAATTTGGTAAATTAACTTTTTCTTTAAAATTGTATATATTGTATATTTATAAAGGAAAGTTTTAGTATTGCATGGGAAGTAGGAAAAGATATAAGGCTTAGCTAAACCGTTGATTTTTTTATATGGTATTCTCTCCTTTAAGTGTTTCCCGAGATCATGAATTTTGCTTTCTTCAGCTCATTTTGAAAACCTTTATGGATAGAACTCCAGGAATAGAGTACATCTACACAGCTTCCTGACCCTTTCTGAAACCGTCCTGATGTTATACAAAGCTGCTAAATTGAGATAATAGCATAGATTATAGAAGACCTTTCACACACATGGTGAAGCTTCTATACGTCAGGTTTATTTTAGCATTCTGTCTTTGGGCTGGTGGCAGATATTTTCTCTATACACGATTGGGAGTTAACCTTAACCTCTCATCCGCTTTTCTGATAACAGGGTTGAAAAGACCCAGTAGAGGACTCTGTAGAAATGAACATCAGTAGAATGAGGAGGGGATTCTAGAACCAGCCTGGTGATGTGAAAGGAAGCTACTCTTGTCTAATTTATCTGAACAGGCTTTGCGGAAGGTGGAGTTTCATTATTTCTGCATATTCACTCACTCTAAAATCTTTACTGTGCTCATACTTCACACTGGCAGTATGGATGGGAAGATGGATTCATGATAATTCCCAGCCTTGGTGAGCTCACAGTTATAAATGTGGTTGCAGAGGATGTCAAGAGTTGGGAAACACTTTAGAGAGGTCCTTATGCTTGATGTGGACCCTGAGATCAAGCCATTGCTGTCCCCATGAACAAAAGAAGAACACTGGGTGCAGAGCAGAAAGCAGGGGGAAGGGCTTGGGATTGTTTCTTGGTGGGTTTGGGCAATTGTACATAGTGCTTCAGCACGAGGAAGGTGGTGGGTAGCATGGGAAGGAGTTGGGATTTGATCCTGTAGGTGATGGGGAGACTCTTTCAGGTCTGGGGTGTGTGGGTTGGAAGGGGGTGAGACTGGAGACTAATGAGCTGTTTGAATAGATAGATCCCAGGTGGGGGTGATGGTGACCTGGACCAAGGCAACAGCAGTAGCTGTGGAGGTGAGGGGGAAGGTATGAATATGAGGATCAACTTGATAGGACTTTGAGCCAGATTTAAACAAACCACTGGAAGGAGGGGAGGGGCTTGATTGTTTGAATGGGAGATGGCATTTTAAGTTTCTGGAATTGACCTGGAGATAGTTTGGAGTCAGGAATGTGAGAGAGGCCTTTGAGGTTCTAGGGTGTGAATGGAGAGCGTAAGACTGAGTTACAGAATATGAAATAGACCTGGAACCCTTGGCTTGTTCATTCATTCATTCATTCAGCAATTAACTGATTCCGTGCTATGCACAGTTCTAGGTCCTGGGGATACAACAGTGAACAAAACAGAGAAAAAGTCTTGCCCTCATAATGGGGCTGGGAATTTTTAATTAATAATAGGCCTTCTAATAGGGGAATTCTAATAGAGGATTCAGCAGGGGAATCAAGCAATAAGATAAGATATAAAATTTGTGTTAAGTTCTGAGGAGAAAACAAAGCAGGAAGGGGGATTTGGAATATGGGGTGTGTGTGTATAATCTTACACATGGTGGCCAATCACTTAAAGATGGTTGAAGGAATCCTAGGGCTAGGATTTTGGAAATAATCCCAAAAGTGATAGGGAATTATTAAAAATAAGGAAAAATGGTCTGATTCAGTGATGGGCAGAAGGGCCCTTCCACAGCATTTGGAATGAACTGCTAGACCAAAAGGTGTAGCGGCTGTTTTGGGTCACTGGCAAAAAAGGTAATATGTATTATCTAGAGCTGTTGGTTTTTCCTGTATCATAGATATAGGGTCACAAAGACAGAAAGTGAAACTGTTAGAAAATATCTGTAGACATCTTTTTTTTCCCCTTGTAATATTAGGAAGATAGGACAAAGATAGAAGGCAGATGGAACAGTCACTCCAAATCAACACCAATGATTATGTCTTTTTGGAAAGGACTATCTGGTAGCTATCACGTTGCTAGATGCAGAAATTAAAAAAAGCCTTTTCCTCCAGCCAAACTTTAGGCTTCTGGAGCAGCTGGGGGAGAGATCCACTGGTGTTCATTTGGGCAGATTGTCGCTCATTGACACCTCCATGACTGAGATCTTTGCCTTTTCTTAGAAGAGTTCATATCTAGGCTCTCTCCAGGGCCGCTTCTCAAATTGACAGTGGACCAAGGCCCTCTATATATGTTAGCCTTTGCCGATACCTGTCCCAACCTGGAAGTCTGTGCTCCCTCTTGACTTATGGGCACAAGCCTGTCAGTTGACAGCTAAGAGCCCCAGCCAAGTGCCAATTTGGGGTTCAGTTGGATGCTGAGGTATGTCCCTTGCTACCTACGATAGCTTGGATGGCTCGTCCCTGCTAAGCATGTAACCATTGCTACTGTGGTGCTAACCTGTTTGTTAGCCGACAGCTCAGTCTCCCCTCTTGGAAATTCCATGTTTACCTGCATTCTCGAGTGGGGTCACTTGCAAATGTCAAAACACCAGACTGGACCTAGTGGCTCACACTTGTCATACCAGCACTTTGGGAGGCCGAGGCAGGAGGATTGCTTGAGGCCAGGTGTTTGAGACCAGCCTGGCAACACAGTGAGAGCCAGTATCTACAAAAAATAAAAAAATTAGCTGGGCATGGCAGTGCTTCCTTATAGTCCCAGCTACTTGGGAGGCTGGGACAGGAGGATCGCTTGAGCCCGGGAGTTCAGTGCTGCAGTGCACTATGAGCAGACCACTGCACTCCAGCCTGGGCAAAAGAGCAAGACCTTGTCTCTTAAAAAAAAAAAAAAAAGAAAACAACAACAACAAAAATACCCAATGAAAAAACAAAACAAACGGCCTCTCAGGTAGCAAGTGGCAGAGATAAGATGAAGCAGACCCTTTGGCTCAACAGCTAGGGCAGGAAACAGCTATGGAGTCAATACTCAAGCAGCCCCTAGTGACAATTTTTTTCAGGCTCTTTGGGACCAAATTACATGGCTTACAGTAAGGAACACATAGCTGTTACTTCTGAGGACAAGCTTTTGAGTAGAATTAACCTTTGGCAAAGAAAATTAAGGTTTGCTGAATTGCTGATAGAATGAAGAAGGAAGGAAGATAATCTTTTCAGGCAGAATTACTAAAAATGGAAAAAATTAAAAAGGAGTAAATAGAGTAAGTAAAGAAGTTCAGGATTTTTATCTATTAGTCAGCCTGGTTTCAAATAATAATTGTGTTTCTGCCTTCTGGGAAGTGTTACCTATGTACTTTGCTGTGGAACAGTAATTACGAAAAAAAACCCAACCACATCGGATTTTCCACATATGGGCACGTGAGTGCGCGAAAGCCTGTGTGTGCCTAAATTCTCCTCTTTCTGTTGGTTGGTGATTTAAATGTATTGGTATTTTTGTTGGGATTTTGATATTGTAAGACTGTTACAATTCATCATTAGAATTCTGTGGTCCCCTCTCCTGGTGGCAGCAGGAAGCTGCTGATACTGGAAGAGCTGGACTGAGGGGCGCATCATTCATTTGGCTCTGAGCATCATTTGTACTTTGCATACGAGACACTTCAAGACCTTTTCCTTTGTGTTTCTGCCAAATCTTTGTTGCTGGTGTTCAAGGTTCATGCTAAAGATTATCAACTTTGTTTTTGTAAATTTTTTTTGAAGGGCTTGCCCTTTGTCAGTATAATTTAGTGGTTAGGTGCTTGCATTTTGGTTTCTGATACATTTGGATTCAATTCTCAGTTCTATAATTTCCTAACTGTGGGACCTTGGGCAAACTACCTAGGGGCTCTACAATTTATAGGAGTGATAGTAACCCTGTCAGAGAGTTTTGAGAGAATCAAATGAGATAATTCAAGCAAAGTGCTTATTAGCATAGTGACTCGACATGACCATTCAGTCAATAACTCAGTCTTCCACCTAGCTGCGTCATATTTCGTACTGGTCTAAAGGGTGTTTCTTTTTTCCTACACTCTATTTGGTGGTGCACATCTTGTATAATTCAGTACTGAAATTCAGAACACACTGGGGACTGTGATTGTGTCAGTTTCTAGTATTAAAAAGGGCAAGTGTCCAAAATACAAAACACTGATAGTTTGCCCTGTTTAAACTGTAGCTGCCAAGTTTGGCAGCTTCTTTATTAGAAACCTCAGGGAGTTCAGGCGGTATTGTGCTTAGGCTGCTTCAAGTCCCAAGAGCTTTGAAGTACTTAACATGATGTGGCTCTTGATAGTTGAGAAATTATGGGAAAATCTTCAGCTTCATGATTCTGGAGATAATTGGCTAAGGTCTGAACCAGAGTGGTCCTTCAGCTCTACTGTACCCTACTGTAGACTCATTTATTTATTCATTAAATATTGAATGTGTTCCTACCATTTGCAAGGCCTGGACTAGGTTCTTGAGATAGAGCATGCCCCCTGCCCTCTTGGAGTGTACAGCTTAGAAGAGGAAGTAGACACTAATCAAATAATCACCTGAACTAATAATATGCACTAGACTTACTGATTGTATTAGAAAAATGGCTGGGAGGTAGGGACTCATTATCTCCATTTTATACATGAGGGAACTAAAGCACAGAGAGGTTAAGTAACTTGCAATGGTCATACAGCCAGGAAGAGCTATTAAGTGGCAAAGACAATATTTAAACCCAAAGGACAGTATTAGAAAACATTAATACTTACCTTGTAAAACTGTTGTAAGGATTAAATGAGAAAATGCATGTCAAGTACTTAGGAAAGTACTGGCACATAGTAACTCTCAATAGAGAATAGATTCATGAGCTAGTATTGAAAGTGGGGATGAGTTTCTTAGCAGCAGCAACAGCCAAAACAACTATACTTTTCTTGAGCTCTCCCCAGTTGATGGTGTTTTCATGCACGTTGTCATCTCAGCCATTGTGAAATCTTAGGATCGTGGGAAGTGTATATGTTTAGATGTTTTTATTTGCTTGATTCTTTCTCTTTACATACCAGTTTTCAGACTGAGTTGGTGTCTTAACATCCTCCAAAGGTGACCAGTGACTTGGGAGATTTTAGCTTATTTGATGTATTTCATTTCCTTACGAGTACCTTATTTTCGATGCTTATATTGTCCCAACTTGGGCCCGTGGGAGTCCGTTGAAGTTGGCCCCTGAGTCCTTTTCATACAACCCAGTGATCTTTGATAGCTTTTGTATTCATTTATTTTTTATTTTTATTTTTTTAGAGACAGAGTCTTGCTCTGTAGTCTAGGCTGGAGTGCAGTGGCGCAATCACAGCTCACTGTAACTTTGAACTCCTAGGCTCAAGCGATCTCCTGCCTCAGCCTCCCAAGTAGGTAGGACTACAGGTGCACACCACCATGCCCAGATAATTTTTAAAAAATTTTTTATGGAGACATGGTCTTGCTGTTTTGCTCAGGTTAGTCTCGAACTCCTGGCTGGCCTCAAGTGATCCTCCCGCCTTGGCCTCCCAAAGCGCTGGGATTACAGGTATGAGCCACCTTGCCAAGCCACTTTCATACCCATTTAGTAATGACATTTAGTAACGCTTTTAAGAAGTGGAGAAACTATAGGTATTTAAATCTCATTAATTCTGTCTGTCTGATATGTTTATTCAGAGAGACTGAGCTAAAGTTTATCCTCTCCTTTTTTGAAAAGAAAATTAGTAGTATATACATGTTTATATGAAGAACCAATGCCACAGATGAAACAGTTGGTGCATCTTCAAGCTCTTTGGAAACTTTAATTTGCATTCTTACAGTTGGTAATTATAGAGCAATGCAGTGTTTCTTTCTGTGATATCTTCCCACTAATACCTGTTGGGGGACGGGTGCCTGTGAATATAGGTAAATGTGATAAAGAACAATTAAAAGAAAGAAATCCTGAACTAAAGTGTAGATTACCTGTTTGCAGACTGAGGAGTGCCCCCAGCCCAGCAAGCCCCATCCCCCAGCACAGCTGTGGAATGTTCCAAAAGGTCCAACTCCAGAAATTCTTTCCCTTCACAGGAGCTTTGCTTCGAACAGTGCCTCCTGGAACTATGGTCTGGCCACTCTCCTTTCCGTCTTGCCTCACAACTGCTTGCCTTGCTTATTTTGTTTATGATCTGTTTCTACTCCACTGGAATGAATGCAGGTGTCTTGAGAACAGGAATTTTCCCATGTTTGTTTACTGCTGTATTCCTAGCGCTGGAAATATAGCCAGGCATATAATAAATGTGCAGTAATATTTGTCGAATGAATGAATGGATATTATAACTACTCATGCTCCATATGTAAGTGCCCTGTTATGTGTGAAACCACACCCCAAACATCTACACAGAACAAACCAGAAGGCAGAGGAAAGGCAACAACCACTTTGCTAGGAACAGTTGAGTTTCATTAAATGGAGGCCACAGATGGGATTCGAAAGGCCGTAGAGAGAAGGCCGTGGAGCGTGAACAGGCACATGGCGTCAGGTGGCGAGTGGACAGAGTTGGGCCCTGGGGCTCCGAGGGTGTTGGAGGTGTAGAGTGGCTGGGCCATAGCGCAGAGTATGTACAGAGGCCTGAAAACCCGAGTGCTTATTTAGGGCCCAGAAAATGTAGGGTTGAATGGCTTAGTTTAGGCAATTATTTTTAAGTTTTGTACAAGGAGATTTCGAGAAGTGTATTTGTCTTTAATAATACTGTAGCTCCTGATAATTCTTATTTGATTATCATTTATACACATGAAAAACCAGTATACCCTTTTTTGGCAAAGCTCCAGAGTAGTCTTTGTGCATAATTTCCAGGATTTTTATGTAATGCTATTAAAATCTGTTCTTTTTTTTTTTTCCCCCCATTCCAAAGAAAAATGTGCCACTGAAAGCAGCTTTTGAATCATTTATTTTCGTGTTTGAGTTGTTTGGGAAATATTAACTACCTTTTTTTTTTTAACAATCTATTTTGGAGAGTGGAAGAAAACCTAGATGCATGTGATTTATTTTCTTGTATATGGATATTAAAATATAATATATTAATACCATTAAGGTTATGACATTTCGAGGAAGAGGGTTTATTGCATATTGATTCAGTTAGTTTCACCCTATTAAGTATTACTGTTGCGTTCTGTAACTTCATAAATGAGTTCTTCTCCCTGTGAGAAAGTGCTGCTGCTTCTCATGGCCGTTAGTGTTAATTTTTGTTTTGTGAATGAGCTGCCTAAAAACTGGGTGGAGGGGAGGAATTCTGAAAAGAAGGCACTTTTATAGAATTATCTTATTTTTAAAAATGAATTTGTTGCTTTTCATCTGAAGACGTTTTCTCCTTATGGGCAAATAATTTAATCTCTCAGATTTTTAGTTTCCTCATATTAGTAAAAGTTTGAACTAGACATGCTTTAAGACTCTCCACCATTCTCCAAGAATAGCTAAAATTCTCATGATTGGGGAATACTTCCCGTTCCTAATACGAAGAAGTGGTTTCCCTTCGTCCATTTGTTTAAACCCTCACTTAGACAAATTTAGCACAGGGAAACTCAGATTTACAGAACCACTAAATTGCAGGGTGTGTGTGAGATTTTTAACTTTCTAAAGGATTCTTTACTTCCTTTGAATATAAATAAGTAAGATTGAGTTCTGGAAGTATAATTTACACATGGATTTTTAGGATCACATTTGTTGAATAAAGCAGGGTTTTGTTAGAGGAACCCCATTCGATTTTGAAAGTTTGAGAGACACTTTTGAAATGGCCTTGAGAAAATGTGAATAAATTTGAAAAAAAAATGTGCTTCATTTCCCATTTTAACATTATTTTGGAGACTGGAAAGCTAGTTGCCAATAAAATGAATTTCACTGTATTGGCAAGTTTTTCAGTAGTAGTACTGAGCAAATAACTTGTATAGCTAATAATGTTCTTACTGATTATTCCGTTAATAAAAGACTCACTTGCACCTGGGTGAGTTGCTGGATCTACGTACCATATTTTTAGTGTGCCAGGGGACATGTTAGGCCTCCGGTAGTCCCAAAAGTAATGCATCTGACAAATGTCTACCTTAGACCTTGTAATTAATAATTAGAGGTCACCAATGTTGGAAGGCAACTCTTGGATTTTGTCATGGATTTATAAAAGGTTTTGAATAGTTTTCTTTTTTCCCCCCTTCAGAAGCATATTTTTTCTTTATTGAAATCATGACGCGGAACATTTGATTCCCTGTAATTTCCGTTTTCTTTGTTCAAAGTGTCTCTCTTGAGTTTCTCTATGTGCTTTCTCTTCCTTTTTGCTCTAATGATGAAGAACACACATTAAAGCTTTTCCTCCTTTAACAGCTTGTGCCCTGGATGAGACGGTGTTCCATATCTCCAGGAGTATTTGATTAAATATCTTCTCCGTTTTATTTTTCTGGCTTTTCTACATTTTTCCTTTTCTTTATAGTAATTTGAATGTGGTATTTTTTTCTCAATGATTTTCATAGCCTTTCCTAACAAACAGCAAAGAAGCTCATGGAAAGTAACGTAACATTTGCTGTGATTTGCATGGCTGGTGAAATAACATAGAAGGGGAAAAACGCTACTTGGTTCTGAAAGACAGTGTTGTCATTGGGTACATGTCATCCGACCTGAGAGAGAATTTCACCTTAACAAAGACCCAAGTTGTGAAACTGTAGCTTCTCTGAGAGAAAATGTTATTAAGAGCCTGCTGGAGTCATATGTTTTCTAAGGACTGAAGTGACTGACTCAGTGTGCAAGTAATTGAAGAAGGGTAAAAACTTTTAATACTACCATGCAAACAAGAAATTTCAAAGGACTTTTCTTGTCTCTAACACACATTTCACAGTGAATTTCTCAGCTGGAATAACTTAATTAGTGCTGTGTTCTTTCTGGCTCCCAAAAGAAATTGTGATTATGAACCCTTATAGAGCTGATGATTCTAAGACATCAATTTTGTCACTCTGCCATTTGAAGTTCAGATGGAAATATTTGCTTTCATAGCTGTAGTCATGATGCTGCTTTATTTAGTAGCTATTAAATTTCCAATTCCATATACTCCCCTGGAGGTGTTCCAGTTTGCACTAAGGTTTCTGTTTCATTTAACAGCATTGCTTATGGTGTGTGGAGCTTTCCTGAACAAGGAATATCAATGAGGTTCTTACTCTGGATGATAATGTTAAGCTATTCTTTGATTTATTTTTCTTAACAGCTTCTTTTAAAGACGGAATTTACATGCCATGCAATTCACTTATTTAAAGTATACAGTTCAGTGGTTTTTAGTGTATTGATAGAGCTATGCAACCATCACCACAATCAATTTAAGAACATTTTTATCACCCTAAAAAGAAGCCCTGTACCCATCAGCACTCTCTATTTCCCCCCAAACCCCTCAGACTCTGGCAACCACTAATCTGCTGTCTCTATGGCTCTGACTGTTCTCTGGATATTTCATATAAACAGAATCATATAACATGTAGCCTTTTGTGTTTGGCTTCTTTCCCAGAGCCTAATGTTTTCAGGGTTCATCCATGTTGTAACATATATCAGTACTTTGTCCCTTTTTATGGTCAGATAATACTCCACTGTACGGATAGACCATATTTTATTTATCCATTCATTAGTTAATGGAAAAGTATTTTTGTTTGAAATCAACAATCAAGCTGATTGTTTGAAAATAAGTTGAAATGATAAAAAATCTTTTATTATTTAATAATATATCTTCACTAAAATTTAGCCATTTCATTTTCATTCATGTTTAGAAGTTTTCCTGAAAGCCACAATTAAATGAGATTTAACACTGAATTATTTGATGTAAATACTTCATGTAGTCAGGTTTTTTTTTTTTTAAACAGCTAGCCTTTTTTTTAGGCTTGCTCCAGGTTGATTAAATATTAAGCTCTCTGATCCTTTTCCTTTCTTCCAGCCAGTTCCTTAATAGAGTGCTTCAGGGGTAGCATATGGTTGAATATGAAACCAACCTTATTTGATATGTTGTTAGATATAAATATCAGTGATAGTATGTTTTTCTGGATGGGTGAGTTTTCTGAAGAGCTGAGGATTTTTTTCTCTTTGAGTCAATCAAACATTTTCCTGTTTTAACCAATTTAAACATTTGGTTTTACGTTTCCAAAATATATAAAACTTTCTTACCTTCATAAAAATGAAATATGCCAAATAAAATTTAATTTTCTTGATGACTCAGTTATTTGTACTACTTGTTATTTAGCTTTTACTAATATAGCAATTTCCTTATAAAAGTAGGAATTTTTGCTTTTCTTTAGGGTGAGATTGCTGTTTTTCAGTTATGTTTTAAAAAATAAATTTTTTTGCTTGCTTTCTTGCTGTCAGCTTATGTAGCTATTGGTATGCTTTCCTGTAACAGATTTGCTCCTAATTTTCACTTTGTTCCATTAAAAAAGCACAACAAATAATCAAGCTTGTTAACCATGCAGATACAGTTTGATTAAAAGGACTAAGGATTCAATCTTTGTGCAATTTTTTGGTTGTCAGCTATACTCTGAATAAGTGAGGTTGCTAGGTACATGAGTTCAGGATGAGTAAGATGTTATTACAGTTATTTTTAGTATATTTTAAAGGGAAGGGGGAGAAAGAGAAATTTGAATCAAATTTTGTCTTATCAAATAGAGCATGTTGTCCACAAGACCAAAAGTAGATTTCTTTTGCTTATATAGTAGAAATAGAAAATGAGATTATAGATTAGATTCTATAATCAGTAGTTAATTAGAATTAGTTAATCATTCTATAACTAGTTATATTATGAAGCTAAAATGTGTATCTTAGATTAGGGAAGTATTGATTTTTATTAAAATTTACCAGAATTTTAGGAAAGTACTTTCCCAAGAAACATCAGGTAAGAATTGTAGAAATTTTGTGTGTTCTCTACTATACTGGCAGGGAAGAACTGGCCAAATTTTTTCCTCTTTGGTTTAAAACCAAAGAGGTATGTATGGATTTTTATCCTAGAAATTTGGTAATCTGACATGCAGTAGCACTCAAACAGTGATAGTTTGTTGCTGTTGTTTGTCTTAGAAAGGTTTGTTCTTATTGAAGGGCCCGGCCAATAGCCAGCCTGCCTAGTATGGGCTGTCAGTGTCTTAATTGTCAAAGTACAGTTACCCTTGAACAACATGGGTTTGAACTGTGTGGGTCCACTTTACACAGCTTTTTTTCAATAAAAATATTGGAAATTTTTTTTGAGATTTGCGACAATTTGAAAGAACTTGCAGATGAACCACATAGCCTAGAAATAGCAAAAAGAAAAAAATTAAGAAAGGTATGTAATGAATGTATAACACGTGTAGATACTAGTCTATTTTATCATTTACTACCATAAAATACAAATCTATTATGCAGAGTTAAAATTGATCAAAACTTACATATATAAACACGGACTGTTAATGGTGCCTTCGGCCGTGGACAGAAACGTAAACAAACATAAAGATGCAGTATTATAACTGCATAAAATTAATTGTAGTACATACTGTACTTACGTAATAATTTTGTAGCCACCTCTTTTTGCTGTTGTGGTAAGCTTGACTGCTGCCATTATCTGCCTAAGATGTGGGCAGTTCATCGCTCCAGAAAATTGCGTATCGAAGTAAAAAGTGATCTTTTGAGGATCTCTCGTATTTTTCATCATGTTTAGTGCAAGGCCATAAACCTGGAATAACACCCTGGGACCTGTATGTAGTGCCACTAGTGGTGCTGGAAGTGCTCACGAGAAGCAGAGAAAAGTCATGACATTACAAGACAATGTTGAATTGCTTGCCACGCCCTGTAGACTGAGGTTACTGCCATTTCAGACACATTCATCTCATAAACAGATGACATGCACTTACAGTATCAATAAGTACAGTACTGTAAATGTGTCTTCTATTCCTTATGATTTTCCTAATAACATTTTTTCTCTAGCTTACTTTATTGTAAGAATACAGTATATAATACATGTAACACATAAAATATGTGTTAATTGACAGTTATTGGTAAGGCTTCTGGGTAACAGTAAGCTATCAGTAGTTATGGTTTTGGGTAGTCCAGTTATATGTGGATTTTTGACGGCACTGGGTTTGGTGCTCCCAACCCTGACGTTGTTCAAGGGCCAATATGTAGATACTTTAAAATGGCATGTATTTTACTTTAAAAATGGCAGTCTGAGCATCCAGTTCCCCTTGGGGAATTGAGTCACCCACGCTGAAGGGTTTGGGTGAGCATTAAATGAGATATATGCATGGAAGCATCTGGCACTAGGGAGGTGTTTATTGGATGTTGGTTTCACCCTATGACCTCCTCCCAAACCTGTTTTCATCAGTGTTGAAACCCATGCATTTGATATTACCCCTTATAGCACATGAGCAGTGCTATAAGGAATTGGGAGGCTCTATAAATGCTGAAACCTCACGCCAGACATGTGGTAGCAGCAGGAAGTTGGCCAGCTTCCACTTTGACTTACAGGAAAGAGTCAGGCAGGCTCCCTTATACCTGGTGGAACTCGCCCTTGTATCTTCAATGCTTACCTTGCCCTTCATACATGTGTCCTCTTGCCCTGATCTCAGCCTGTCAGTGTTTGGGGCCTCCACCAAGCTGGGACCCCAAGGGACAAGGGTGTTTGCTGTGACTGTGGTTCAAGCCAAGCACTTAACAAGTGCTGCTAGATTCAATCTTTTGTTCATCTGTAAAACACATACCAGGCCCTGTTCTCAGCCCTGGGACACGTTGTGACAAAAGCCACTGCCCCAGGGAACTCACCCTGGGGTAAGAGAGCCAGATAAAGAGGATACATAAGAAGCTGGACACAGTGTCTCATAGCAATGCAGGCTGTGCAGGGTGAGGACACAGACGCTGACATGGGTGATTTTATATCCGGTGGGCAAAAAGTGCAAGAATCTCTCCGAACAGATGTTAATATCATGGCAGATTTAAAACTATGCATGTGACACTTTAATCCCTTGCTTCCCCCTTTGACAGATAAAAATGTATTTTCACATGTCAAGTGCCCAGTTCAATCTTTTCCACAGAGAATTGTGTGCCTAGACTCAGGAGGTCGGAATTTCTTATTTATAATCGTCTTGGTGGTATTGTGAAAATTCCTCAAGTAGGGATTTCTGAAGATTTCTCTTGATCTAACCACTTGCCTCCTAGTCTAAACTGCAGGCCTGCTGTTGATGTTCCCGATTGCTTTCATTAATTTTCTCTGATAATGGCCCCTAAAGTCAGGCTTTTTGTACGGTATCTAGGAACTTTTTAAGGCTTCATATTCTGCCATTTCCTCCGCCCCCCCCTTACTGTTATCCTACAGTTTCCTGATGCTATGTTGACTTCTTTTAAATTGAAACAAAATGCACATAACATAAAGTTAATGACTTTAGAGTAACAATTCAGTGGCATTTAGGGCATTTACAATGTTGTGCAACCATCACCTCTATCTAGTTCCAAAACATTTTCATCACCGCAAAAGAAAACCCCATACCATTAAGCAGGCCCTTCACATTCTCTCAAACCCCAGCACCTGGTAACCACTAATCTGCTTTCTATTCTGGGATTTGCCTATTCTAGACATTTCATATAAATGGAATCATACAATATGTGACCTCTTGTATGTGGATTCTTTCACTTAGCATCATGTTTTGGAGGTTCATCCACGTTGTAGCATGTGTCAGTGCTTCGTTCCTTTTTATGGCTGCATAAAATTCAGTTGTATGGACGGACCACATTTTGTATTTCTGTTCATCTATTGATGGACATTTGGGTTATCTCTAACTTTTGGCTATTTGAATAATACTGTGTACAAATTTTTGTTTGAGGGCATGTTTTCAGTTCTTTTGGGTATATACCTAGGAGTGGAGTTGCTGGGTCACATGCTAACTCTATATTTAACTTTTGACAAACCTCTACCACTTTTAAAATGAGGAATATTTAAGATGGACCCTTAAAAAGTCATAATGGGCAGTTAGATGTTTCAGAAAACAACCTGTGAGGTTAGAGTTAAGCTGGCAACAGATAATGCTGTGAATTATGTTAACTTGGTTGAAATAATTACTTTGTTTGCTATAAATTGGAATAGTTTTGTGATTAGGATAAAAGTATAATAATGTAGATACAATAGTTTAGAGACTTAAAAAAAAATAAACATAGGAGTTTGGGCTGTTCCCTTCATGCTGGCATTGGATTTTGCAACTTTGAAATTGTGTGTTAGATAAACAGCAGGTATCTAGGGCAAGCTTGAAGAAAGTACTATTTAAATATTGACCAAAAAAAAAAAAAATCCCAAACAACTCTAGGAACTTTCTTGTTCAAATGAATTCAAACTGTCTAAACACAGTGTGATAAAATTAGGCTTCCCCTCTGGTTTCTGTGGGGTCGAGCAGCCTGTAAGCCTGTGCCCGGCTGGGACGCCCTGCTAGTCAGCTGTCCTTAGAGCGCAGGGGTGTGGGATGCTTCCCACAGCCAGCAGCGTTCCCACAGTGCTTCCTTAATATAGAACGTTCTTAAAAGAAACATTGGCCACTGAAAGAGCTCAACTCCCAAACATGGTCATCAATTCGTAGTTCATTTTTATTTTGTTTTCATGTAGTTAAAACAAGAAATAGTATGTAAACATGTCAATGTTACCAAGTGTCCGTATTGTTTAGGGTAGAAGAGAAAAAAACTGAGTTTCTAATTAGAAAAAAACTTGCTTATCCTTGAGGGCAAAGGAAGAGGCAAGGTTCCCCTGTGACTAAATGGGTGAGGGTGGGGGCCGGCCAGGCCTCCAGCCTGTGTCTGCTGAGAGGTTGGGGTGGGTGGGAAACCTCCATGGGGCAGGAGGGGCACGCTCCAGTCTAACGTCAGCCAGATTCCCCTCTGGGTCAGCGGCCTTGTGCCTGCCCATGTGTATTAGTCCACCTGAAGAGGTACCCTTGTGTGGCAGTTTGGAATGGCCTATGGGGCAGCTGGGTTACAGTCACCACCGAGATGACCACCAAAGCTGTCAGGTAGCCCTCGGGCCTGTGGAATCCCAGCAGATGTCATCTACTGTTTGTTAGGGTGTTATTCAAGCCTGTAGGTAAGGAGGTAAAACTATGCAGGGTGAGTGGGGGTAGCTTCTCTAGGGGATAGAAGGAGCCCTCGGTGGGCATCAGGACCCCATCAAGGAGAGAACTGTTCTGGAAAATGCCCTGTCACTCTGCAGCCAGGCATTTTGCTTTCTCTTTTAAAGCCACCTTTGCACTCATCCGTTGGCTGAACAAAGTTTTTGAATACCTACTACAGATTGAGGATACCACGATGAATAAAGTCCTTGTCTCAAAAACCTCCCAGACTAACCCCTTCACTGCTGGTGGGAATGTGGCATGTGCCTCTGCTATGGAAAGCAGTCTGGAAGCTCCTGAAAAAGTTAAACACAGAGTTACCATATGACCCAGCAAATCCACTCTTAGGTATCCACTCAAGAGAAGTGAAAACATACATCCGCACAAAAACCTGTACACAAACGTTCATAGCAGCATTATTCACAATAGCCAAAAGGTGGAAGCAACCCAAATGCCCATGACTGATGAATGGATAAACAAAATGTGATCTATCCATGTAATAGAATATTATTGAGTCACGAAGAGGAATGAAACTCTGATACAACAAAGCAGATATTGAAAACATGCCAAGCGCAAGAAGACAGATGAAAAAGGCCACATGTTGTATGATTCCACTTCTATGAAATATCAGGAACAGGCAAATCCATAGAGATAGAAAGTAGATTAGTGATTGCCAGAGGTGGGAATTGAGGGGAATTGAGGGGAAATGGGGCATGACTGCTGATGGGCACAGAATTTCTTTTTGGGGTGATGAAAATGTTCTGAAATTGATTATGGTGATGGTTGCACAACTCTGTGAATATACTAAAAATCACTGAATTGTCTACTTTAAATGAGAGAATTGCATGGCATGTGAATTATATCTCAATAAAGCTGTTATAAAATACACACCTACCAGACTAATGTTAACAATTAATTGGAATAGATTGTAGTACAAAGTAATTGTAGATTGGAAAGATAAGATTGGAAACAGAGATTTTGTAGTTCGTGGAGCAGAGGGGGATGAGGTGGATGGTACCATTGCAGCCTCGTAGGAGGGACAGAGATCCTTGGGTGATTGCCATTCTGTGGAGATCTGGTTCACAGTTTTGGAGATTAAGAATCTTCATTTCTATCAGTGTGCAACATTGCATAACTTTAGGAGGACTGATTCGTGCTAACTATGAGACTGATATATAACCTAGGTGCCAGTGTATCAGGTTTCTTTGGGGAACATGATGTACTTTTCCAGTGGTTTGAATATTCATATCAACTGCCCACAGCACTTCCTTCCCAATATTGAGGTATCTGGGAGGCCTAATTAATAGTGGCAAGATTGCTTAAGGAACGTAGTATCTGAGAAAAGGATCTTATTTTTTCAGCCATGGGGAATCACAGCATATCTCATCAAGGATTTATGCCAGCAGATTGAGTGCCCTCCCTGAACTGTGCAGAGTAAATACCACCAAGCTCTTATCTGTTGCCCTCCTTAAAGAAGAGATGTTACAAAGCAAACAAATCTGCATACAAAACAAAACCTCATGAGAAAAGAAAAAACTCCCTACTTCATAAGTGATGCAAATAAATGTAGAAATGCTTACAAATAAAGCCCAAAGGGTTTCACACCAGTAGTGTTCAGGTAGAGGTCATAAATTGGTAGAATGTAGGGCAGAGATAGTATCAGAAGAAAACAGGGCTAACCAGGCCCGTTCTTAGGATAGGAGGGACTTGACAGAGGAGAGAATGGGGGAAGAAGGAGCCCCTGCAGAGGTGGTGAGCAGACTGTGGTGAATTTGTCCTGTTACTGACCTCAACTGACATTGTGTAGACATAGAGTCATCCAGGGGTTAAGAACCAGGAGGCTGCCTCAAGGTGGGATCCATGTGGGGATGGCAGCGCTGTCCATCTCAGAGGTATGGAAAAATGAAAACGAGATGAGTCTTCAAGTTTGGTTCATAGCCCTAAAGAGAGAGAGATTTGGGGTGTGAGTGGTCAGGACACCAGCAGATTTCAGAGGGCACAGTAAGGAGGAAAGGCACTTATGGTTATTAATAATCCACTTGAGAACAGCAGGACCAAGGGCCAGGTAGGAGCATGTAGACATGTGCATTGTGTGTCTGGGGCTCCGGGTTTTTACGGAGGGGCTTCCTCAGGGAGCTGCCGTGGGCAACACTGGGTCACCCACGCAGAGCTCTTTCACCCCCATGCTGGGTCTTGATCCTTGGATTCCCCTCGGACTTCCTGGCCACATTTCTGAACTTGGCTGGTTACCAGAATCTAACATTAAAAACTGATTGATGAAATTGCCTATTATTATTTTTGGTGTGATAAAAGGTATTGGGACTATTTTTTTTTAAAGAGTTCTATTTTTAGAGATATTTGTGGAAGTATCAATGGATGAAATCTACATTTTGCAGTGCTGCTGAGAATGAGACCTTCCCTTAAATAGATTAAATTTCATTATTCTATTCAAACTCTCCCTCTAGGCCGATGAACTTGTTTTGCTTACTGACGTTTCTTCACATTTGTGATCCCTTCTGGGCCTGTGCCATCTGCAGACATCATCGGAGATGAGCTCGTTCTTTTCCTTCATTACGGTCCTGGGCGATATGTGGACTCCGACCTGCGGGGGAGGTTCACTCCAGGCTGGCGTGCGTCACAGTTGATGGGCTCTCTGACCTCAGGGTTTGGGCTTTCATTCCTTCTGCCATCCCTGCCCTGTCCTGGGGCATGCAGGATGCAGTGGACTCTCCACACAGTTTCATTTCAGTGGACCTTCAGTGGAAAGCACTAGAGAGGCAATTTCTCTTTCTCTTGTTTTGTGTCACTTTCTTCCACCTTAATAGGTCAGGCTTCCCTTCCAGATTTGTGCCAGAATCTGGCAGCACCTGATTTCTTCCCTCCTCAACCTTTGTCTGTTTTCATCGCATCACTACCCTCCCCACCTGCAAGGAGCATCCCTCCACACCTTGGCGGTCTCGGTGTGGCAGTCTGCCCACTTTGGGATGTGCTGGCCTGGGCTGGAGGACTTCCTGTGTACAGCATACTTATCAGGCTGCTAGTTGAGTCTTTTCAATTTTTTAGGGCACAGTAGACACGCAATGATTTTTTTTTTTTTTTTTTTTGAGACGGAGTCTCACTCTCTTGCCTGGGGCGAGTGCCGTGGCGTCAGCCTAGCTCACAGCAACCTCAAACTCCTGGGCTCGAGCAATCCTACTGTCTCAGCCTCCCGAGTAGCTGGGACTACAGGCATGTGCCACCATGCCCGGCTTTTTCTATATATATTTTTAGCTGTCCAATTAATTTCTTTCTATTTTTGGTAGAGACGGGGTCTCGCTCTTGCTCAGACTGGTCTCGAACTCCTGAGCTCAGAACTATCCACCCGCCTCGGCCTCCCAGAGTGCTAGGATTACAGGCGTGAGCCACCACGCCCGGCCTCAATGATTTTTTAAATTACGGAATAAGTGAACGGATACCAGGACACCACCCTGAACACCAGCGCCCCCTAGTCATGCCTGGACATCTACAGGTGAAAAGACGGCACAGGTTGTCCCCAGGAGAGTGGCTCTCACACTGGAGCCTGAGTCAACATCACCTGAGCCAAGGCTCAGATGTGTGGGTCCTGCTCCAAAGAGTCTAATTACATGGGTCTGGGGTGGGGCCAAGAATCTGCATTCCTTTGAGTTCCCTGGTGATTACAGTGTTGCTGGTAGGGGGATCACATTTTGAGAACAATTGCTCAGAGACAATGTAGGCGATTTCTCCCTCTTTGACAGGGTCCTGTTAGTTTCCATTTAACTGAGTTAGGGTTGGAATCCCTCATGGAATTCTCCATTGGTCACTCTCTGCAAAAGTTCTTGGCAAACTTCCCCTACAGATCGATGCCTCCTTGCTCTGACCAAGAACTGCTCTTTCTGCAGTTTCTTGGTTGGTTCTCAGGTGGTGTTTACATATGCATTCATTTCACACACATTTCCTGAGGGCCTACTGGGTGCTGGGCATGCACTCGTTATGCCCTTCTCTTTTGGACTCTGTACCTTCTCTGTCAGCCTTTGGCACTGCCAGCAGATTGCCCTCAGTCAGCAGCAGCACCAGCATACACCTAGCGAGCCCACCGGCAAATGCAGGGACAAACACATAAAGATACGTGCTTTATTTGGCTACAAGTAAACCGATTTGAAAGCTGGGAGTTGATTTGAGTGTTGTGAATACCCAAGTTCAGTAGTTACTAAGAAGCTGAAGGAATGTGAGTCATCCCTTGGCTTCGTTTGGCCATGATAGGAACACACGATTACTGCAGATCCCATCACCACATTTCCTTTTTAAAAAAAAAACAATTTTATTGAGATATATTGCACATACCATACAATTCACCAACTTAAAGCGTACAGTTCACACAGTTTTGCATCCATCACCACGAACAGTTTTAGGCCATTTTCATCACTCCAAAAGAAACCGTGCACCCCTTAGCTGTCACCCCCCAGGTCCCTCCCCGGTACCCTGACAACCTCTGGTCTATTTTCTGTCTCTATGAATTTGCCTATTCTTGACATTTCATAGAAATAGAATCACACAACATGTGACCTTTTATGTCTGGCTTCTTTCACTGAGCATGATGTTTTCAAGGTTCATCCACATTGTAGCCTGTGTCAGTCAGTGCTGCATTCCTTTTTATGGCTGAATAATAGTTCATTGCATTTTATTTGTTTTTGATTATTCATCAGTTGATGGACATTTGGGTTGTTTCTGCTTTTTGGACTATTATGAATAATGCTTCTATGGACATTAATGTACAAGTTTTCATGTGGGCATATGTTTTCATTTCTCTAGGGTATGTATCTAAGAGTGAAATTGCTGGGTTATATGGTAATTCTGTGCTTAACTTTTTCAGGAACTTCTAGACTGTTTTCCAAAGTGGCTGCACCATTTTATTTTCTCAACAGCAATGTATAAGGGTTTCACTTTTTCTATAACTTCACCTGCACTTGTTAGTATCTGTTTTTTTGATTATACCCATTCTGGTGGGAAGTACGTTTACTTTCGTATCAAACACAAACAGCAAACTTATATATTGGTGATTTTTTTAAAACATATTTTATACTTTGACAAAATAAGCATGTTATATTGGTTGGTATGGTTTTGGCTGTGAGTTAATGAAGACCTAACTAAAATTAGCTAAAAAAAAAAAAAAAAAAAGGAATTTATTATCTCACGTAACATGAAGTATGACAGTTCCAGGGCAGATTAATTTAGAGTTTTGATGACATTTCCAAGGATCCAGGTGCTTTCTGCCGTCATCCACTGGGGCTGAGTATGTATGTGTCTCCTTCCAGAGCAGGGGGAAGGAGATCTCCCAAACAGAATCAGACATCTGTTGGTGCGGAAGGTTGGCTGTGGGGGACATAAGGAAGGAAACTTGCTCAGGGATAGAAAGCATTAGTGGCTGTGACTTTAGTTGAAATGTAGTATTTTTAAAATAAAAATGTGAGTGCTTGTTCTAGGAGAAACCTGTGAAATTGGATCATGCAACCAACTTAGCCTGTGTGTGTCTCACCTCCAGTTCTCCAGCTTGGCCCCAAACCCCAAACCTTGCACAGCCATTCTTTCTGCTTCGAACTTACATTCCTACCAGTGAACTTAAAGGAGTGCCGCTCTGCACCCCTCCCTGAATGGCTCCCTGCCCACTCCCTTAGCTCTTACCCACCTGCCCCTGTGAACATAGTGCCACGGGCTCGCTCAGGTGCTGCGATGCTGAGCGTGGGTGTGAATGAATGAAAGGAAGAAATCTAGACTTGATGTGGTGGGAGATAAAGTGCTCTTGAAGGTTTTTTAAGCAGGGCTATGACTGTCAAGATAAATGTGGTTTTAATGTGTTGAAGCAATTTATTCCTTTAATAGTCACTCGTTAAGTGTCTTAGATTTCACTGATGTGTCTTTTTAAAAAACCTTATAGCAAATATATTTCTTAAACTTACATCTGGAGCTCTGAAAAGCATTAGTTGTTCTGCAGGAATGACGGAGTGTCTCATATGTGGCCAGCTCTTCTGGAGTTACGGGGCCACTCCCAGTTCCCAGGATGGCTTCATGGTCTGTTGTGCGTGGGGTACAACTTTCTCTTTAATGTTAAGTGAATGGCTTTCTCAAGTGCTCTCTAATTATTTGTTCTAATTTGTATTGTACTCCTTGAGAGAAGATATGTGTGAGGTGCTGGCAGTTTTAAGAACACACACAAGGCCGGGCATGGTGGCTCACGCCTGTAATCCTAGCACTCTGGGAGGCCGAGGCGGGTGTATCGTCCTGAGCTCAGGAGTTCGAGACCAGCCCGAGCAAGAGCGAGACCCCGTCTCTACCAAAAATAGAAAGAAATTAATTGGACAGCTAAAAATATATATAGAAAAAATTAGCCAGGCATGGTGGCGCATGCCTGTAGTCCCAGCTACTCGGGAGGCTGAGGCAGTAGAATTGCTCGAGCCCAGGAGTTTGAGGTTGCTGTGAGCTAGGCTGACGCCATGGCACTCGCCCCAGGCAAGAGAGTGAGACTCCGTCTCAAAAAAAAAAAAAAAAAAAAAAAAAAAGAACACACACATGTGGGGAGAGCGTTCTCTCCTCCCGCCACCCATGTGCCTCCCTGGGCCACGCTATCGACATTTGTTAGCATGCCTGTCTTCCCTTTTCATAAAGCACAGACGTATAAATATTTCTCAGTTTAAAAATAATGTTTTCCCTACCGTGAGTCAAGGTTTAGTTCTTTTTTTTTTTTTTTTTTTTTGAGACAGAGTCTCGCTTTGTTGCCCGGGCTAGAGTGCCGTGGTGTCAGCCTAGCTCACAGCAACCGCAAACTCCTGGGCTCAGGCGATCCTCCTGCCTCAGCCTCCCGAGTAGCTAGGACTACAGGCATGCGCCACCGTGCCCGGCTAATTTTTTCTATATATTTTTAGTTGTCTGATTAATTTCTTTCTATTTTTAGTAGAGACGGGGTCTCGCTCTTGCTCAGGCTGGGTTCGAACTCCTGAGCTCAAACAATCCACCCGCCTCGGCCTCCCAGAGTGCTAGGATTACAGGCGTGAGCCACCGCGCCCGGCCAAGGTTTAGTTCTTGTCTATCTAATTTTAGTGTCTTGTTTTCATGACCTTGGAAATGTTTTCTTTAACCAGAAAACAGAAAAAAGCACACGTAAAGACTAAGGAAACTTCTTGCTACATTTCCCTGTAGTTTAGGCATTTCTACATGGTATTTTCTTTTTTGTTGAGCAGGTTATTGAAAACCAAAATTGTGACTTAAGACAGGAATTTAGAGAAGACAGGAGGGGGAAAAAGTGTTGTTTGTTGGTCATTTGTTGCCATGTGGAATGTTTTTGGGGTTAAAATTGACAGGTAAGCATGCCAAAAAAGTTTATGTTAGAGGCCTATAGAACACTGTTGTGGCTCTGAAAGTGTGTGTTTTTTTATTGCCTCTGTTAAACTAATTTTATATGAAAAGTTAATGAAAACGTCAAAACACATAATTTTGTGAAACCTATTAGATAAATTACCTCCATATATGACTTTGTAAGTATATGACTTTGTAAGTTCTTCATATTCTTTGGTACAGATAGTAATTTTTTCTTGGTTAAAATTGATTTTAATCAATTTTTGTTTTAATTTTCTATTGCTATTTCATGTACATTTTTTATGCATCTACATAATTCACATATTTTTATTTGTAAGGTTAATACAGTCCTTCGAATTAATATACCATAGTTTGTTTAACCATTTCCTGTTTGAGATTTTAGATTGTTTGAAGGGTTTTTTTTTTCCTTTGTAAATGTTGCAGCTTTAAGGAATGTGCGACTTTTGAAGCCCTGTGTTTAGGCAGATGGCAAAGGGGTGAACATCATATTTTTGTTTTTTTAATTATAAAAGTGAAACATGTTTGTGATCTAACCTTTAGAAAAGACAGATAAGCAAAAAGAAGATTAAAAAAAAACATTTACGAGGCCGGGCGTGGTGACTCACGCCTGTAATCCTAGCCCTCTGGGACGCCGAGGCAGGCGGATTGTTTGAGCTCAGGAGTTCGAAACCAGCCTGAGCAAGAGTGAGACCCCATCTCTACTAAAAATACTAAGAAATTAATCGGACAGCTAAAAATACATAGAAAAAATCAGCCGGGCATGGTGGCACATGCCTGTAGTCCCAGCTACTCGGGAGGCTGAGGCAGAAGGATTGCTTGAGCCCAGGAGTTTGAGGTTGCTGTGAGCTAGGATGACGCCACGGCACTCTAGCCCGGGCAACAGAGTGAGACTCTGTCTCAAAAAAAAAAAAAAAAAAATTTACCACATGGCAATAGCAATTATGAATGTTTCAATGTGAGGTTGTTAGACTTTTTCAATGCAGATACTATATATATCAATAATTATCTTTTGACAAAATGGTGTCATATTAAATATACTGTCTTATAAACTCTTTTTTTACCTAATAGATCATGAATATAGTTCCACTCTTAATCTGTATATAATCTGTATATATATATCATCATTTTAAATGACTAATATTTTATTATGGGGATGTACTATAATTTATCCAAGAAATCTCCCTTGTTGGAAATTTAAATCGTTTCTAATTTGTATTACTGTATAACACCATAATAAGATGTTCACAGGGCCAGGTGCGGTGGCTCACGCCTGTAATCCTAGCACTCTGGAAGGCCGAGGTGGGAGGATGGTTTGACGTCAGGAGTTAGAGACCAGCCTGAGCAAGAGTGAGACTCCGTCTTTAAAAAAAAAAAAAAGATGTTCATATTCCAGACATCCCTCAAATCAGGATGCATTTTACAATTTAATGGTATGTCACAGTTTAATTGGCAGCACTTTGCTTTATTTCAAAATAGAACAAAAAGTAATGATGGATCTTAACAATCATTGGCATCTTAGATTCTATGAAATACAGTATTGTAAATTATAATGATGTGGCGAATATCCTTATCGACAATTGTCTTTGTGCACACTAATTACTAGTGAGGCCACACGCTTTTTCTTATGTGTACTGCCCTCTAGTATTTCTTTTATGAGTTGCCTGTGAATTGGGTTGTTTGTCTTTTCCTTATTGATTTGTGAAAGCTCTTTGTATAAGTATCTTAGATCTCTGTCTTCCATAGTTGTTGTAAAATTGCCCTCGGTTTTTAATTTGCTTTTCAGTCATGATATTTTTTGACATGTGGAAATTTAAAATTTTTATATTGGTCTTATCTATCATTGTTTATGGTTTGTACCTTTGCTAACATGTAACATGGTTAGAAAAGCCTTCCCTACTTCAGGATTGTGTAAAATACTAACCTATATTTTCTTCCAGTGCTTTTGTGTTTTTCTTTTTTTAATACTTTCGTCTTTAATCCATCTAACGTTAATTTTAGTGTGGGGTATGGGTGGTCCAAGTTACTGATAATATGTCATTTATGAATATGTGGAATTCTGATTTATAGGTGAACCTTTTCTTACAGGTCTTTTTTTCTTTCTGTTTTTATACGTTTATTCTTCCAGATAAAAGTTAGACTTGTTGTTTCCTCACAAACTCCCATGGCATTTTGATTCAGGTTCTCTCAGGATATAGATTAATTTGACATCTAGACAGTTTTGAATCTTCTCCTCCAGCGAGCTGGTATATCTCTCCACTCACACAAGTCTCTTTTTATGTTGCTCAGGAAAGTTTTGGAGTGTCTTTCATGAGCTTTTACATATTTCTTAAATTTATTCTTAAGTTTACTTTTACTAACAAACAGCTCCTTAATTTGTCAGTGCATCCTCTGTCAATCAAAGGGCCCTTTGCTGATCGCAGCTGCTGGTTGGGTGCACATCTCATTTTTTGGCAACCATTTAAGGTATTGTCTTCTGAAATTCCCAGGTGCCAGTTATCATGAGATCCACTTAGACCATAGAGGTGAAAGCTTGAGAGTATCTCACCTGCGGAAACCATTTGTCCTTCTTTGTGTGGGACGAATTAGATTATGTAAGCTGACAGTATGGGAGATAGAAAGCTGGAGCTTTTGTCTTTGGACACAAAAGATGCAAAAATCTTTTTGTTGAATTTTTAAATGGGAGGATTTATAGATTTACCACCATAAATCCTAGATTTGGCTTGAATTTTTCTTTTAGCCCTTGTTACCTTTTCTAGCAGCAAAATAATAAATATAAGAAATAATAAAAATAAGTGACTGTTGCACACTTCTCAACATTGGCAGTATGATCTTTTCGCTCACTTCATCAGTATTCTACATAAAGTGGTTCTTAAAAGTGTAACAATTTCACTTAAATCTTTGTTAGTTTCAAAATAACCTTTTGAATTTTTTATATAAAAGAAATACTAAATTTTTTTTCTCTGTCACCTTTTACTTTTCCTCTTTGTAGACGATTTGCTGGTGCATTTTCTTCTTCTGTCCTTGGATAAGCGGGGGTGGTGCGTATGTCCTGGGATCAGCACCCCCTCCTTGGTAGGAAGGGGTGCCTTCATCCATGTCTGGGATACAGACCTGTCGTGCAACCAGTTAACACCTGACAGAGATCACCCATCTGTGCCTGTGTTGACTGATCTTTTCCCAATCTCATGTCTTGTTTGTTAAACTGATAGCTGGGTACCCCATTAGTGTGACCAGTGCACCAGAGTGTTGCATTTGGCAAAGTGTTATGTCACAGGCATTTCTGAGGCCAATAATGGGGGGAAAGAATCTTATAAGGCTCCTGCCATGTTTTATCAAGGGCCAGATCTTAAAGCGCACATGTGACTCAATTCATAAACTCTTCAAATTTAGAA
Organism: Indri indri; assembly: GCA_004363605.1. Lineage (NCBI taxonomy): Eukaryota > Metazoa > Chordata > Mammalia > Primates > Indriidae > Indri > Indri indri. The sequence goes on from RJWJ010013081.1 coordinate 32,490, forward strand.
TCCTGTTGGATTTACTGTAGTGATTAAAACGATGGGCTTTGGGGATAGACAAATCTGGACTTAAACTGAATCCCGGCTTTGCTGCTTACAAGCTTGTGTGATCACTCGTGTGAGACATCTCTACTGTCATACTTCATGGGAATTTTGCAGCCAATAGGGCAGCTCAGCAATTTTCAAATACAAAGTGATTTTGTATAAATAGTAAAATAAGTATTAAGTCTTATTCCTCTGTTTTGAGGCTAAAATTAATCTGGATAAAGACTCATTTTTTCCCCTCTCATTAAAAATAAAAAAAGGTTCAGTGAGGCATAATTTACATACACTAAAATTCAGCCTTTTTAGGCATATGGAGTCTGGCTGATGGGAACAGACATTATTCCTGGCCCCATGTGTTCTTTATTCCTTTTTCCTCTTTTTTCTCCTTCCTTTTTGATTTTTTTATGATTCCATTTTATCTCCTCTATTGATTTATTAGTCATATCTCTTTTTCCAACTTATTGATTGCCCAAAGTCGACAGTGTATGTCTTTAATTTATCTCAGGCTACCTTCAAGTATTGTAGCACTTAACCTAGTGTATAAGAACCTTGTGAGAATTTTTTGTGCTGTTATTGTCATAATGCTGTATTTTATATATGTTATCAGACCCCATAATACTGTTATTTTTGTAGTAAATGACCTTTTAGAGTAGTGTTGTCCAATTAAACTTTCTGCAGTGATGGAAATGTTTTATGTCTGCGCTATACAGTGTGGTAGCCACTAGGTACATGTGACCAACGAGTACTTTGAAGAGTAGCTAGTTATGACTGAACAACTGAATTTTAAATAATTTAAATTCAAATAGTTCCATGTGGTAGTGACTACCATATTAGACAGTGTAGTTTTAGAATGGATAAAGGCTTTTTAAAAGAATTTTGTACTTGCTTTCTTCTTTTTAACCCATTTCAGGAACTCTTAGTTTCTTTATGCAGATGTAGGTTTCTGTCTCATTTCGTCTTCTGACTGAAGAACTTCCTTTAACATTTCTTATGGTGTGGGTCTTCCCAGAATAAATCATCTAAGCTTTTGTTTGTCTGAAAAAGTCTTTACTTTTCCACTCATTTTTCAAAGATATTTTTTGAGGGTATAGAATTTTGTGTTGAAACTTCTTGAGACTTAATCTTTTAGTACTTTAAAGATGTCACACCACTGCTTCCTACTTGCATTGTTTTTGATGAGAAGTCTGCTGTAATTCTTCTCTTTATTCCTCTGAAGTAATAGGCCTCCCTATTCCCACTCTCACCCTGGCAGCTTTTAAGATTTTCTTTTTAGTTTCCGGCAATTTGGACGTGGTATGATTTTGGTATTTATCTTGTTTGTGGTCCTCTACAATTTTTGGATCTGTGGTTTGATGTTTTTCATTACATTTGAAAAATTCTTGGTCATTATCTCTTGAAATATTTCCTTCTATCCCATTCTTTCTTCTTCTGGGGTTATATTGACCTGTTTTCAATTTTATTGATTCTTACCTCTGCTGTGGTAAGTCTATTAATAAATCTGTCTCTGATACTGTGTGTTTCATTTCTGTCATTTCTATTTGATTCTTTCTCATGTTTTCCATCTCTGTGCTATAATTTTCAATCTGTTTCTGCATGTTTTCCACCTGTTCCTTCAGATCCCATTTGTGGGTAGCCATATCTTTCTTTTGGACTCTGCCCGGCTTGGGATGCTCCATGTGTTTCTCACCTTGTGGGAGGGACCTTGGACTTCAGGCTACTTGGTTACTTTGTGACCCCAGCTCCCTATTGGGTCAAGAAAAGTTGCGATTCTATAGCTTATCTTGGTTTTTTTTTTATTAGGGTGGAGTGACACCCCAGCTTTCTAAAAATAACTTCTCCTTAGTTATTTTTCAAAAATTTGGTTGAGCTTAGAAATTACATGAGATTTATGAGACAATATCATTCGAAATTTTTATCCATGTCCTATTCTTTACTGGTAAAGTCACATATAAGAAATACATGTGTATTTGTTCTTTTAGAAATATGTGTTACCCAGTTTTTCAGTTACTACCTACAAAAGTTTTGTTCCCCATAATTTAGAGAAAAATATATACATGAAAATTACAATGATAGAGCTTATTATTTTCCAAACTAGTAATAGTGAATGATATGGAAAACATGTATCCTTCTTAGCAACTTAAACAGGACAAATGAGAATGCCTTAAAAGTGCAATTATATGCTTTTTAAAGCAGAGAAAAATTTGTAAAACTTGATGGGTGGTGTATTCTTGGTGGTTCACTTTTCCTAAAGAACGGAAGTGAGATCTGTAACATTGTACAAATCCTGGGAGAATAGCTTAGAAGATGGTCCTGTAGATACAAAGAAACAATTTATTCAATGACAGGAATATAATTGACAATGGCAAAAATTGAACAGCATCCAAATTCAATCACCAAATGATTGTTGAGGTAACTCTGGTAAATCAACCTGATAGAGCATTACATTTGTTCATTGTTCATTAGACCTTTGTTGAATACCTGCTGCGTGTCAGGCTCTGTACCAGTGTCCTAAATGCCTTATTTTGTTAAATGTTCACAATTCCTCCAGGAGGTAGACTTTTCTCTTATCTTCAGTCCACAGACAAGGAAGCCATGGCACAGAGAGATTAAGTAACTTCCCTAGGTCACGCAGCCAGTAAGTGGAGGGCTAAATGTACATCCTCCCTAATAATAATAAAACATTAAAATAAGAATGAAAAAAATTTTTAATCTCTTTGATTCACAGAGATGAAAAAGATTGATTATAGTTGCTGTTGGTGAGAGGGCAGGGAACCCAGGCACTCTGAAACACCAGTGGAATGACAAATTACAAAAACCTTTTTGGAGGATATCTGGCTCTTTCAGAGTTTTACATGTCATACTATTTGACCAATCCATTCTACTTTTAGGAATTTACCCTATGGTAATACTTGCATAAGTGTGGGGAAATATTTACAAAGATCTTGGTTACCATCTTTCCTGTAATAGCAGAAAATTGAAATTCGCTTGAATCTATCAAGTATAAATTATAGTCTATATAGTGGTATATTTGTAAACATTTGAAGAAGGAGGTACCATGTTTGTACCAATGTGGGCAAAATAGCCATCATGAATTGTTAATTGAAAAAAAACAAGTGACTGTACCATATGTAAAACATGATTTTATTTTCCATAAAAAAGATGTATTTGAGGCTGGATGTGGTGGCTCACACCTCGTAATCCCAGCACTTTAGGAGGCCAAGGTGGGAGGATTACTTGAGGCTAGAAGTTTGAGACCAGCCTGGGCCACATAGTGAGACCCCATTTATACAAAAAATTTAAAAAATTAGCCAAGTATGGTGGCGCACGCCTGTAGTCTCTGCTGCTTGGGAAGCTGAGACAAGAGGATGACTCCAGCCCAGGAGTTTGAGGCTGTGGTGAGCTATTAATATGATCGCACCACTGCACTCTAGCCCGGATGACAAAGTGAGACCCTGTCTCTTAAAAAAAGAATGTATTTGAGATTGTGTGTATATAGAGATGATAATATATGCATTGAAGGATATACGCAAATCTGTATATAGTAGCTGTCTTTAAGAGTGGGATTAGAGGAACTTCCACTCCCTATTTTTTTCTGTTTGTTGTTTCAGTTTTTTCTGCAACAGACATGTATTACCTTTATTAACAGAAAAACAATTAACATTTTTAAAAGGCCATTAAATGAGTTATTTGGTTGGTGGAAATGCATGTTTAAGGCACTTAAGTGAGGAAAAGAGATGCGGAATAAACCTTGGCTGTACACTGGGTGCAGATGGGATATGAACGTGTCTTGGTGTGAGAATTTAATGTTCTATGCATTTTTTAATTTCCTAAGCTGCTTAAATTATAAATCATAATATTAAAAGGCTTTGCTTTCCCTGCAAGTAGAAAAACTTATTTGAAGACCTTCAAATCCCAAAAGCAAAAGAGGAAAAAAATGTTTTTGGTATGTTTTTTCCCCCAGCCTATTTATTAATAATTAAAGAAGGAATTTTTCACCAAAAGTGCAATGTAGAGTTAGTTCAATGACCAAAAAAAGATTCAGAGATTTGATTCTGCTTGTGTATATTTGAAGATATACAAATTCACAAAGTAAGTATTTGCATACATTGTTAGCTCACAGTGGGAAACTGTGTTTGGGGAGGTGGCATCTCACCTTCAGATAGGGGAGATCTCCCCTCTTGGGCAGGGTAGGCCCTGAATTAACCTGCTTCTGAGGGTCACCTGGTGGCTGTGTTAATTTTGGCACTTCTCTAGGGGTCCGGTTCTGGGATAGGCATGGTTACCCCAGAGCAGGCATTTAGCCTTGAAATTGACTCGGCTGTCTGTGTAAGATGACTCAGTTGAGCCAGGACTATGTTAATTTGATAATCATCCTAATTTGAACCAGAAATCTTGGTTTGACCCAGAACCATCTTGGTCTGTACTGGAGTTGTGGTGTGTGTAATGCTGTCAGATCATGTTCATTGTTAGAAGCCTGGGGAAAGGAAGTGACTTGCTTGGCCAACACAAAAATAGCCATAGTGCAAGAGGAAGGATTTTAAGAATTCGTACTTTACTATGCTTGTGAAGTAATGTTGGTTTAAATATTATTTCAAATTTCAATCTGTTTTACAAATCCATTTTTTTAAAAACCTGCACTTTGGGCAGGAGTTCATATTTCTAACTTGGGATGAATTTTTTCTCATCTCCCCCCTATTCTGTTATTCTAATGGTTTTTTGAAGTTGTCATCTCAGTTCTTAAAACTCTTTCCTAAGAGCTGAACATCAGCAGCAGTTCCCTCTGAATCTGTCTCAGATGATGACTTGCAGTTTAATTGTATAAAAGATAAGGAAATTTAATAGTGAAGTTGTGTTTCCTTTGATGTAAAAAGAATGTTTCCTTCATTTAAAGGACATTTGAAATTTATGGAAAGTAAACCTTTCTTTGAATTGTATGTAAATGAGAATGTTGGGAGGGATGAGGTTATATTTAACTGGGCATCTTTGAAATTCCGATAGCTCCTACAAGTGGGAATCTTTTAAAGCTAAGTTTTTGATATGAATTATTTATTATTCTAAAGATGGATCTCATGGAAATGTTATCTGTCTCATTAAAAAGTAAAATTGTTGCTCTGGCCTAGGGGAGAGGAGAGAGAAACGTAAATATAGTCAAGGAGCGGAAAAGAGGCTTGAAGTGGTGGATTGAAATGAGGAAACCAAGTGTTTTTTACAAACAAAAGATTTACGGAGAATTGTATGTTAGAACTATTTAATAACACTTTTTAAAACTTAAGGATTGTATGGTTTTATAAGAGTTTTATTTTGGGTTCTATAATGAGATGTAGATGGAACTTCCCAACTGCCCATCACAGACCATCCAGGCACATTTGTACCCATTCCTAGAATGGAGAAGGGTCCCTATCTATTGCTAGGAAGTGCTCCTGTGCCTTAAGAGGCAGCAACAGGAAGTGGAAAACACATCCTGCTTGTTAGTCGTAGGGCTAGATACTGACACGTGCCATTAGACTTTTACCATTATTTTAGTTTTAAGGTTTGCCCTACCTATGTCATGGTGTTGCAGTGAGGATCTTGAGAAGGGATGAATAATGCTTTAGAAATGTTAAGTATTATTCTATCAGGGAAGAAAGGAATAAAATTGCAAAGCACCAAATATTTGAAAGGAAATGAAAACAGGGCTTACTTTCTTTCGGTCTGGGCTTTTAGAATGTGCACTTTGGAATTGAGAGTGAAAGGAATGTGAAGGTGTTTGGGACAGGATGGGGTAGGAGTGAAGATGGTGACTTTAAAGAGCTAAGTGCTTTGATCTTAGCGCACCACTAATTTATACTTAGTTCAGATCTAAGTAAATTACTGTGCAAATGACATAACAATAGAGGGGCATTTTCTAACAGTTCTCTGGTAGCTTCTGGTAGTGGTCAGTTAGAGGTTGACTTGTGGAGTCAGTCTCTAACAACTGTGGATTGGCTATAAGCGCCCATAACTTTAAGCCTGGTGACGGACTACTATATTAGAAGAACAGCTGTAGCTAAGGCTTATGATTTTTCATTTATTCTTCCTTTGTCACTCTGTATTTGCTCTCTTAATTTTCCCCACCCACCCACTCACTAGCCATGCGTACCAGGAGTGGACTCAGCAAGCATCAGCCTGTAGGTAAGTGATACAGGCTGAGGATGAAGAATGAGGAATATTAAAGCAGCCCTTGAATTGTTCATATTTTTCTTTTTTCTGGTCTTTTTTTTTTTAAGCAAACAAACAAAACCCACTTTATTGTGGATAATTTCAAACATAAAAGTGAAGAGAATGGTATGATCACCTGTCCGGTACCCATAACCCAGCTTCAAACAATTATTTGCACATGGCCACTCTTATTAATTTCTGTAAAAAATTGCTGGATTGTGTTGAATCTTAGATAGGTTTGGGAAGAAATACCATCTTAACAATATTGGGTCTTTCAATCCAAGAGCACAGTATCTCTTTCCATTTATTTAGATATTATTTCATACCTCAACAGTGTTTTATAATTTTTAGTATATAGTTTTATACTTTTGTTAAGTTTGTTTCTAGGTAATTTTTAATTTTGATGCCATTGTAAATGGAACTATCTCTTAATTTCATTTTTGCATTGTTCATTGCTGGCACATAAAAATACAGTTAATTTTCTGATATTGATATTGTATCTTATGAACATGCTAGACTTGCTTATTCTAGTAGTTTTTTGTAGACTTCTATATATAGGGTCAGTAATGTCATCTGAATATGAGCAGTTTTAGTTCATCTTGCCAATCTCTGTATTTTAAATTTCCTTTTTCCACCTTATTGATTGCACAGACTAGAACCAGCAGTACACTGTTGAGTAGAACATCTTTGCCTTGTTCCTGATCTAAGAACCAACTTTTAGTTTCATCAGTTTTCTGTATTTCCTTCCGAATTCATTGATTTCCAGTATTTATTATTGCCTTCCTTCTGCTTGCTTGTTTTGCATTTAGTTTACTCTCTTTTTTCTAGATTCTTTTTTTTTTTTTTTTTTTTCCCGAGACAGAGTGTCACTCTGTTGCCCGGGCTAGAGTGCCGTGGCGTCAGCCTAGCTCGCAGCAACCTCAAACTCCTGGGCTCAAGTGATCCTACTGCCTCAGCCTCCTGAGTAGCTGGGACCACAGGCATGCACCATCGTGCCCGGCTAATTTTTTTTTTCTATATATTTTTAGCTGTTCAATTAAATTCTTTCTATTTTTGGTAGAGACGGGGTCTCGCTCTTGCTCAGGCTGGTCTCGAACTCCTGAGCTCAAACAATCCACCTGCCTTGGCCTCCCAGAGTGCTAGGATTACAGGCGTGAGCCACTGCGCCTGGCCTCTTTTTTCTAGATTCTTAAGGCAGAAGCTCAGGTTATTGACTTGAGACTTTTCTTTTTTTCCCAATACAAGCATTTACAGCTATATAAATTTCTAAGTACTTCCCATAGCTACATCCATAAATTTTGATCTGCTGTGTTTTTATTTTCATCCAGTTTGAAATATTTTTTAACTTTTCATGTCATTTCTTCCTTGACCGTTGAATTGTTTAGATGTGTTTTCTAATTTCCAAGTATGTGGGGATTCCACAGATTTCTTTTCTGCTCTTGATTTTGATTAATTCCACTGTGGTAGAAAACAGACTTTATGTGATTTTAATCCTTTTAAATTTATTGACACCTGTTTTATGGCCTAGCCTGTGATTTATTCTGGAAAATGTTGCGTATGTGCTTAAAAAAAATGTGTACTCTGTTATTGTTGCTTAAAGTGGTCTATAGGTGTAAGTCAAGTTGATTGCTAGTGCTATTCAAATCTATATCCTTGCTGATTTTCTGTTTTAGTTCTTACATCAATTACTGGATATCGAAGTCTCCAAATATTATTTTGAGTTGTCTGTTTCTCCCTTCAATTCTGTCAGTTTTTGTTGTTGTTGTTTGCTTTATTATATTTTGGGGCTCTGTTAAGTACTTATGTGTTTATATTTTTATATCCTCCTGATGAATTGATCCTTTTATCATTACAAAAATGTCTTTTTCTCTAGTAACATTTCTTTGTCTTAAAGTTTATTTTGGGCCGGGCGC
>RJWJ010013082.1:0-28439 GCA_004363605.1 Indri indri
TGAGTGGCTATAAAATTCAAGAAATAGGGAAAATACCTCATTACTCAGCTGATACACAGGTACCTTGTACATTGCTGGTATTCTATAGCATGATGATTGCATCACTGAGTTAATGAATTGAATAAAGCAGTAAATGGTGCTTCCATTTCCTATCAACTTCAATCATATCTACATCCTCCTAGCTACCATGACAGTAAAAATAGGTGAAAGTCCAGGAAATATAATGATTTACCCAAATTGAACTTGTTATGGTCAAGAAAAAGTTTACTTTGTTCCTTGCCTACTGAAGAGAAGAATTTTGATGAATTCCAGCCATACCAAATTCTAATGGAAGAGCTGCCTCCTGCACCATAGTAATATGATATCCCTTCTTGGCTGCTTTCAAATGTATTGAAAGTTGTTTGGGAATAATTTTATGTTGTTTGGAAAACCGAAGAATTCAATTTTACCAACAGTTCTTAAGAATTAATCCTCTGTTGATTTTTCACAATGTAAAAAACAAAGTCATTAGATACATTGAAATCTCTCATATTATGTAGATTAATGCTCTCTGTTTGTAGATATTATCATTATTACACCAACTCACTTCTATGCTATAACATAAAATTGTTAGTTTTGTTAAACAATTAGATTATTATTTAGTTTATTATATGAGAAAAATAATGTGTCTCAGTTGAGTATCATAGAACTTGTACAATAAACCAAAGCATGAATTTCAGCCTATGCCAGAAGGTTCTGGATGTTTTACATCAATTTTCTATATACTTCATACAAAAATGATTTCCAAGAAGCCAAACATATGAGTAATAACTATGTGTAGGTACAGTCTCAAGGTAAATGCAGTTAACTTTTGTATTTCTTATATCATTAAAACTTAACTGGGGACTAAATAAGTGGATATGATATTATTATACTTTAATTTTTAATATTTACTCTAATAAAAGTGTGTTAATATTTTACAAAATTTTATTACCTTCAGCAAAGCCGAGTGACCTGATATGAACTTTGAGTTCTGATTATTATTATTTGTATATCCCAGATGACAAATAGAAGTCATGATTCACAGCACTGGTATATAGTGTAATCTATAAACTAATTGATAGGCTGCTAGTCTCAGTCTGGTCATTTGTGTATATATGCATGAGCTGAGGGAGACAAAAAGAGCAGTGTTGGCAATGTCCTAATTAGGAGTTTCTAACATTTCATGCTGCGAGTCATTCTTCCCTGAACCTTTTACCCATCCTGAAAAGGGTTTACCATTTGTTTTTACCGTGTCTCTCATTGAATGTGTTAGAAGGAGTAAAAAGTCCCTCAGCATGATATTTGGTTGATTTATTGTCATTAGTTCCAACGTGACTGCGTACTCCTGAGACTCTTGCCTTCAGATATTTTGTTATCGTCATGAATTAACATGGCCATTTGAGATGGACCTCTTAAAGTGTTTTTACTGGTCTGCTGCATAGTAAGTTAGTCTGACCATTAATTTCATTTTCAACCTCATATGGAATAGTATTACAGTTTTTGCTTTTCTCTTTAATTTTTATTTTTTTGTATTTTTATTTTGTTGTAGCTTTGTTTTTTATATTATGACCCATGCTGTCATATAAATACCAACATTGATGAAGAAAGTAAAATCCTTTGGGATATAGAAATATAAAGCTTATTATCTCTTCTTTTCAATGATTTGTTATCTTTAAAAACTATTAAGAGGAAATTCTGTTTTGTGGGACTCATAGACATTCTAATAGGTGGCACATATATTTTTACAGTACAAGAGAGTATAAAATTTCTGAGGAATGTCTGTGAAAAAAACTAAGAGGATAATTGGATAAGAATCTGCATTTTGAGAAGCTAAATTGATATACATATTTTTTTCATGGAAAATCATATGTAAATGAAGTTTTATTTCCATAACAGTGGCAGGAAGAACTAAAGGTCCGACAGAGAGAAGATGCAATATGTGAGGCCCAAGAACTTAAAGATAAAGAGTTAGAGAAGAAAAATCACTTCCAAGAAGTTATGAAGAAAAGAGAAGAGAAACTGCATAAGCAAACCAAACCCTATGAGCTTCCTCCTAGGACTGAAGTAACTTCATTAGAAAAAAAAATGACACCCCCAAAAATTGAGGACTACATGCCAGAAATTCATAACCCAAAAGATACCAAGAAAGCTATGTGTTAGGAGAATTTGTTTATAATTAACTTGAGGCATTTTTTAGAAAAGAGCTGTTATTCTGGTGCAAGCTGTTTAATAGTCATTTCATAGTCCTAAATTAATAGTCAACTCTTAATCACACTTGAGTGAAGTGATTTCACCAGTTAAAAATTTCCAAGACAACAGTTAGTGCTTTTCTCGATTGATTATCTCATTATTGTACAGCATACTTGATAACTGATTCTCAGAGTGTTGATACTCATTGGACAGTCAGAAGAAAATGAATTGCAACTTAATTAATGAGTCCCTGTGTAAGAATTATTTCTCGAAAATAGAATGAAGAAAAGCCGATACTCCTATAATCACTATTATTCAAATAAAAAAGTTGTGAGACCTCTTTTGATTTGCATTTTAGAGTCAATTTATGCCAAACCAAACCCTGTATCAGAGACTTGAATTTGATAAATTATCGTGTATAAGCAAATCTAGAAAGGCTAGTTATCTTAGATTGGACTAGATGTCAGAGGAGAGTCCTGAATGACAGTGGTTTTATTTTTCCCTTTGAGTCTGTGGATGATCCTGGAGGATCCAGTAGCAGCAATTGAAGGGATTCATTCATAAATCAGGAGTCATTTTATAAATGGCACTTCACTTCATCTGAAGCTCTCAGTCTATGGGTAAGAGTCATGGTGTGGAGTTCTTGTGATGTCTTACATTTTTTTTCTGAAAAATATAGATTAAAAACTATACCTCAGTTTCATGCAGGTAGCTTGGTGGTTCTCAAGAGACAGGTACTTTCTCAGGGGTATCAAACTCAAATGACTGCACAGATCAGGAAGGTAACATAAATCAGTGAAGGGGGCTAGGAAATACCTATCCCATCTAAAGAAGGTTCCCACCACTCTACATTCCAAAATGTAAGCCCAGTATTGTTAGATAATCCAGTTTTTCAAGAAGAAATTTTCAAAAGGGATTATTTTTAAAAATCAAAACTGCTAAGTTTCGAAATATTGGCAAGTAATTTTTTTAAAGAAAAATCTCATTTTCAGGTTAAATTTGACACACGGGCCACAAGTTTGTGACCCGTATTATGTGAATTTAAGACATCATTCTTTGTTTAAGATAATCCCACATGGTAAAAAACCCACGGGAGCAGTTTCCTGTTTTGATTCCCTATATAACTAATTCGAACTTATGTTTCCCTTCCCAAACCTCTTGTCTCATCCTTGTGTTCTCATACAGAGAATATGCAAGTTCTTGGAAATAATATCTTCCAATTCATCTTTCCACATTCCTTCATCCACCTTTGCTTTTTTCACATGGAAAAAAAAAATCTGTCTTATAGAAAACCAGCCAGTCCCTTTTCTCTGAATCCTATCCCTTCCAAAATCTTGTTCCATCACCTGTTCACTATCTCCTTCTAACTCTCTCCCCATTACTCAACAAACTACTCTCGCATTATGGCCACTGGCGACATGAGCCTCACCAAACCCTGACTGTCCTTTTAGGTTGTAATCTTTCTATCAGTTAGTAGGGAAATGTAACCACTGGACTGTAAGGTATAGGGAAGGGATTCTGGAAATCTAACAAGTGCTACTTGCAAGAATTTCAACAGATCCTGCTGTTTCAGCATCACCTTTATAGAAAGAAGGCTGGTGCCACCAATTTCTGAAACTTCCTGGCATTGTGAGGCATGATCTAGTCTGCCTTAAGGCTTCCCCACCACAGACTTAAGCTCATTTTTTCTCTGCTCTGCTTAGTCTGTTTCTACTTTTTCACCCTCTATCTAACTTCCACAGTTTTATTAATGTTTCCAATGTGCTATTATCTTTTCTCCTTATGGATTCATGCCTTTGAAAAAACAAAACTTTTGCTATCATATTAGTGGTGGTTTGGAAGGGAGCGAATAAAAGAATCTATACGTAGATCTATGGAGACAGAAGGGGGATTATATTAATACTTTTATTTTTAAATTGTTCTTTAAAATCCTTAAAATTTGGCAACACATCTCTCATGGCCTTCCTCCTGTATCTCTGATTCTCTTAAAATACTAGCAAAATTTGTGGCTTGTAGATCCAGCCTCTTACCAGCTATGGAACATTAGCAAGTTCCTGAACACGTTTGCACTTCAATTTACTCCTTTACAAAATGGACACAATTTATGTAAAGAATGGTATTGGTAAGAAGCTAATTAGGAAAAAAAAAACCAAACCTGTAAGCCATTTTAACAGAGAGAATTTAATGTAGGGAATTGTTTTCAAAGGTGTGAGAGAACTCAGAAAATGAAAGGGGACACAGAAATAACGCAGAAACAGAAACTACAGGAAACTGGTACCACCTTGGGAGCAGAATCGGAGAGAAGAGGTCAGGATTATTACACTCTAGAGCTTGTGGGAAGCACCTCACACAGTGGGACTCAGGTCTGTGATGGGGAGACACTGCCCGGTTACTGCCGGTACTTCTGCGGGAGCACAGCGTAGCTGACTCTGTAAGTGCAGGGCGAAAATGGAAACTGGAACAAATTGTCTATTTCTGAAACCACACTGCCAAGCAGAGCAAGAAAACAGGAAGAATCACATATTTGCTTCCTCCCCGTCTTGGAACCCTTCCTCATATACTTCCTGTTCTCTAGCATCACAAACCAGAGGGAAAAAAGGGTGGGTTTCAAGCTGAAATACACTAGTTAAATAACTGGAAAAATGTGTTAGCACAACGGTGAAGACATGTTAGACTCTGCAGTGAAAGTTAACTCCCCCTTCTTTTTTTTTTTTAGCATCTTAGACCCTTTTTTCTGCAAGCTTTGCCAGGAGCCCCCGCAAAAAAATAAATAAATATAAATGAGAAGAAAGCATTACTTTTTAAATTAATCTAAATGGCTTAAAAAAAACTTTACTATAATTTTTTATAACTAATCCTTAATTCTTCCGGTAAGTACTTAATTTAACTGAAACGCAACTCAAATTCTTAGTAATTTATGTTAGCATCAACTTTGCTTCAAACATTGCGAAGAGTTCTATGAGTTTCAGACTGAGCTGGGTACCACAAGGATCCTTTCAGCTACTCTCTTGTTACTCAGCCTGTGATTTCTCAGCCTTAGTTACTTATTTTCCCATTCTTTCCACTTTAAGTTGATATGAGGAGGAAAGAAAAAGAGAAAGATATTTCACGTTTATCTACTCTGTGCAGCTTTTAGTCACCTTTAAATGCCTCTACTGTTAAGAAGTGTTAACCTATCTCAGGTCTAAAATCCTTCCTGTCTAAAACTTTTTACCATAATACTTTACCAGCTATGTTTAATTTTATTTTGAAAGAATAAACTCAGGTCTTCGTACATTCATTTATTATAGATTCTCTATAGGTTTCTCTTAATAATGACCAAAGCAAATTCTTTTTCACACAAACTACCTCATAGAGCTTTTACCTTATTAAGAATGAAATATTACTTTTAGTCAGTTTCACTAGAGTATTAGAAACTAAAAGACATGTTAGGGGGAGAGAAAAGAAAAGACAAATACTGGAGTAAATTCTGAGTAACATAAACATGAAAATAAGCATTTCTCTTATTGCAATCTTTTAAAAAAAAATAAAGCAGATTGAATGATTCACAGAGGTTTGTGGGGGTATACCAAAGAGAAGTTTAAGGAAGAAAATTTCTGAAACAAATATCTTTATTCAAGCATTGGTGAGTGGGTGTTTAGGGAAAGGGGACGTATAGAAGATACAGACAAAAATAACTCATTCCAGCAACTTTAGAAACTTTATGGTAATGTTTAGCTATTATAATTCAAGTAATTGATTCTTCTGCTTCTGTCATTAAAGATTCTCTCTTTCACTAGTTAGTTGTTTTTTGAATGTCCTTTCTCATATTTTTAAACTTCTCATATCAACAAATCCAAAGAAAGTTGCAGTGTATTGTCAATAAATTCTTGTATTGCTTAAAACTCATAAAGTAGCAAATGTAGTTCCTTCTTTCGTATGCCACCATAACTATACCACTGTGTTCTCACCACATGGTTATAGAGCAGGGGTTTTTGACATTTGGATCTGGATAATTACTTAATATGGGGGCTTTTCTATGAATGTTAAGCTGTTAAGCAGCATCACTGGTCTCTATCCTCTAGATGCAGAAGCAGCCCCACCTCCCCTACCCCTGTGAGTTCTGACATCCAAAAATACCCTAGGGGGCGAAATGGCTCCCGGTTGTAAACAAATATTCTATAGCTTCCATAAACTTGACTTCCAAATTTCAGAGTTAGCTGCTTGGGGATTGCTTTCAGGTTGCTTTCAAATTTTGTCCAACTGCTCACACAATAAGCTTTTGCTGTGGGTCAGCCAGTGACTCTCAATTAAAATCACTGTAGGTCTCATGAAGCCTTTTTATTCCTTCTGACATCTCAAATTGCTGAAGTAAATGAACAAGAACACCCCCCTTTTTTTTTTCAGCTGTGATTAATCAATGACACTTATTACCTCCTCTGTGGGCTAAATACAAAGGAAGACAAGGAGCCATGAAAATCTGTTATGCCAATGCCTATATAGAAAAGACATGTCTAGTAATAAATTCAGTCAACACTGCATTTCTTAACCTTAGGTAGTTCACTGAAGACTTAAGTATTTGTAAGCCTCCTTCTACTAATTCTAGCTATTTTTTCTGATATTCGGGTTGTGTTTGTAAACTTAAAGCAAGACACACTTTAAATTATCACCTTCTATAAGAAACTCATGTTATTGGTATAGTTTTGCAAATTTTGTTGATGACTTGGTTACTTTTGAGCTATGTGCATTTTTCATGGTGACATAGATTTCAAGGATAATTTGGTTTCAATGTTATTCAAGCTCACTTTCCTCCAATCATTCTAGCTAAGGGACCTATTTACATAATACCTGGTGCCTTGTTATTTTTTCTATTTCTGCTTCACTGGAAATTCAAAAATAAGCAAAAAGAAATGTGTTACCAAAGTGTTTTTAGTTGAAAGATCTCTTTGGTATGCAACTTTCCAGTGAAATTTCCCAAACCAACTGTATTTTGGAAAATGCAGGATCCTCTTTTATGACTTATTGAGTAAGGTATAGGTCAAATATCTCAGAACCACCAGTGCAACTTTTTTATACATAGCCAGATAATTGGAAATCCGGTAATGCCTTGAATAGTGCTTCAAATAATGAAGAAATTGAAAAAATATGAACAGACCAATCTGTTAATATATAGGTCTAACTTTTTATTTGACTTCCCAGTTAAAAGCTTCACAATCAAAAGCAATGCTAGAGGACACATACAGTAGAATTTCTTCCATAGCATACATCCTCCAACATGATAGCTACGTTGTGAGACTTGAGGCCTTAAAGAAGAGGAAAGGAAGACAGGCCCTTAAGGAAGAAAAGCCTCAACCTATTCCAACCAGAGAGATCAGAGACATTGGGGGTGGGGGGAGAGAGTTAGAATAAAAAGATGTATTTAAGGGTGCTTCTACCCCTTCCCTCAAGAAAAGCAGTGTGTGTGGGGGAGATCTAGGGGAGTCCAGAAACATCCAGGTAGATATGAAGCCCGAGTATATCAGATTAGTAGCATTAGTTCTTGTACTACTGAGGAACTGATAAGTCACTAGGAGAGGTCTTGTATGCAAACATTTCTAATGACACATGCAATTGTCCAAGTGAGATGAGAAGCAGATGATAGGAGACAGGACTCTGGTATTAGCAAATTAAGCTCAAGTAGCCAGAGAGGATTAGGTCTACTTCAGAGCACACTAGTGCAGAAAGCACACCCACTCATCCATTCTGCATTAGAAGCCAGGGTGAAGGCAGAGGACATTGGGAAGATTTAAGGCCCCGGGCTCCCATCTACTGCCTTACACAGGCCGTAACTTTCCCTGTAGATCCAAAGACCATCTTGGAAGAGAGTGAAGGGAAGAGAAATTTGAAAGTCAAAGAAGTTACCCCAAAGAAAACAAGTTAATATTTAAAAGATCTCTTGGTTTCCTAGATGTGGTTAATTTTAAAACTGAGTTACTAAGCTTCATCTTTGCCCTGCTCCAAGTAAACCAGCAGAGGGAGCATCATGAGGACAATCAGAGTTTTATAAAGTTTTATAAAACTTTAGAAAATAAACTTTCTGTTTATATTTAAAAAGTAATATAAAATTGAATTTACATCCTTGTAACATATATATGAAACTGATTTTTCAACATAAACATATATAGATAGACGGAGATAGAGATATATAACCTAAACATTTATACATCAATCTGATACATGCATTCATGTGTCCATTCATTCAGAAAATACGTACTGATTGCCTGCTGAGTTCCAGATGCTCTCTTAGTCATTGGGGATATATCAATGAATCAATGAACATGACAGAAAATATAGTATTCTACACAGTAAAAAATAACATGTGTGTAAAACAAGCAAAAATTAAAATGTGTTATTTCAGGAAGAGATAAGTGTGGGAAAAAATAAAACAAGGTACAGGGAGAGTGATAAGGGCAAGTCTATTTTAGATTGGGTCAGCAGATATGACTTTTCTAAGGATTCCAGCGAAAATCAGAATGATGTTGAAGAGCCATCTGACAGAGGAAGGAACATTCCAGGAAGTGTTAGCAGCAAGTGAAAAATCCCTAGGGTAGTCATTCGTGCTTTTTGCTAAATATTTCTGTTTCTTCCCTTTTTTGAGGCACATAGTAGTATTGTATTTTCTGGCCCCATTGTGTTGCCATGGGTCATATGACTAATTCTGAATCGAAGTGATGGGTGTCACTTCTGGGCTAAAGCATCTATTTGGCTTGACAACTTACAGTGTTTCATTTTTCCCCCTGCAGAACAACAGTTAATGTTCAAAATGGTGGGCCTTCTCTCACCCTTGGCTCACTTAATAAAAATGATGGACCTAAGAAGATAAACTCTTTCTGTTTTGAGAGTTTGAGGTTTTAGTTATACGTTACTACAGAATAACCCAGCCTATCCTGATGGGATAGGAGTAAGTTTAGTAAGTTCAAAGAAGAACAAAGAAGTCTGTTGAGATGGAGATGATGTCCAAGAGGGGTGGCAAGGAGATAAAATTGGAGAGGTAAATTTGAGCCAGGTCATGTTACCATGAAAACCATGGTTTCAGTTTTGGATTTTTTACTAAGAGTGGTGGGAAGTTATTGTAGGGGGATGATGAAACAAACAACTTTAGCCTAATCCACAATGCTTTGAAACTTATATTAAAAATGTAATTATTTCTGTCTTTTGAAATTGATATTTAATACACCAAAGGCTTGATATACTTTTCTAAGAACTTAACACACTATAAAACTGTGATTTTAGGAGATGAAAAGATTTCAAATTAAACCTAATACCTTGGATAAATTACAGCATAAAATAAAGATGGATCTTGGCATCTTTCCATTTGAAACATTTATAAATATATGAAATGCATAAAATTAACTTTATAAAAGTTAAACCAAATAACAAAAACTTTTTAAAGCTAACTCAGGAGTCTTAGCATTTTGTTGGAAAAAGATGGGTTATGAATAAAGATACACCCAACTTTATGCTACAGAGGATTCCTTTTCTTGTCATTCTTGCTCTGTTCAAAAAAGGGGAAGAGTTTGGCCACTTTCTTGTTAATATTAAGTTGATACAGTGGCCTTAATTTTTGTCTTCTTTGTGAGAAAGTCACATATTTAACATATCAATGGTCATGATTGCTTCAACCCGAGCAAGAGAGGTGTAAATTGAAATAGTGGCATGATGGAGCACTCACAATACCTATGTGCAGGTGTTTCAGTGGTTTTCATTCACTTTATAGCTGCCATATCAATGGCAAGGAAAATAGATTTGATTGGATTTGGCAATAGCTTCCCTCTAACAATAATTTCAAGAGATTGGATTGTTCAGTGTTGAATGCCCAATTATTTCCTGTTGTAAGAAGCCAGGTAAAACAAGATCTCCAGCATCCAATGTAATTAGTCCTTCTATTGACTTGTGCTTTTAATATTAAAATCATACTTCTTTGGGGGAAGAATGGGCAAATACCAGTCTTTCACATTTATACACCAATATGCTTGAAATCTGAGTGAATTTGTTTGGTAACTTATTTCTGTGTCTCTGAGATCAAAGCTCTGAAGAGCTCTGAGATCATAGCACTAAGGAGATGGGACACAGGATGTAACATAAGTGTCATTTTGAAATATTAAACTAATATATATTGTGCATTTTATTCTTCCTAGTATAAATAACATTCCTTCATCATCATTTAAATATTATAATACTCAAAGGGAAGGGGATACACTGTGTTCACAACAGCCTTATTCACAATAGCCAAAAGGTGGAAGCAACCCAAGTGACCCTCAATGGATAAAGGGATAAACAAATGTGCCATGTATGTACAGTGTAATATTATTCAGCCTTAAAAAGGAAAGAAATTCTGACACATTCATAATATGGATGATCCTTGAGGACATTATTCTAAGTGAAATAAAGCAATCACAAAAAGACAAATACTGTATGATTCCACTTATATGATATATGAGTCAAATTCATAGAAACAGAAGTAGAATGGTGCTTTCCAGGGGCTAGGGAAAGGAGAAATGGGGAATTGTTTAATGTGTAGGCTTTTAGTTTTGCAACATGAAAACTTCTGGAGATTGATTGCTCAACAATGTGAATATACTTGAAACTACTGATTTGTATCCTTAAAACTGGTTAAGATGCTACATTTATGTTATGTGTATTCTACTTCAATTAAAAATAAATGTATAAAATATATTTTAAAAAGGGAAGGGGATGGTGACTATCCTATTGAGAAGGAGAAAGGAAGATGACCCTTCTTTGTAGGAAAATGAAGAAAGTACACATCACAACGTACAACATCACTGAATCTCTGGTAAAGTATGGAAAAAAGAAAAGAGAAATATTGGTAAGAAAGAGAGCTCCAATACACATATTCTTATTTCCTCTCTGGAAACATATCCTGACATAAACATCCAGGAGGGGTATAGGAAGAGCTGGGAGCATCAGGGAAGCTGGAGAAAACCTGCCCCTAGAGCAGACTAGAGGGACACAGATCTCTAGAACTGCACGTCCTTTTCATCCAACATGGCACGGGAATGCTTTTGCAGCAATTGCAAAAGAAATGCTGGCCGCATGAGTCTGAGATACTTCTCACCACCCTGTGTGAGAGGGCCAGGGATGGAGAAGATCTCACATGCTGAAGGGCTTTCGGAAAGGATGCTAATAGAACGTCCTGAGAAACAAACAGGGCCTATAGCCACCACCTTGGAGAAGCAGAACAGCATCATGGTAAAGAAAGAACATGAACTCTGGAGCCTGGAACTTGATTTCTGGCTTCTACACCTTCAAGCAATGCAAATTCGAACAAGTCGATTCACCTCTCTGCACAATTTCATCCTGCAAATGTAGTAATGATAATACCTGTGTCACTTCATTGCTTGAGGATTAAATGAATTTATACACATAATCATCCGAGCCCAATACCTGATACATAGCCCTCAATAAGTATTTGTCATTATTTTTTGTTATTATTGCTGAAAGGGAATATGAGGAGAGCAATCAAATATAAATTTCTAAACATTGCCTGAAGAAACTAAGTCACCCAACTTCAAACAGAAAGCCTAAAGTTTCTACCGTCTACCACTCAATTGATTGTCAGTTAGAGAAAAACATTAGCTCAATTATTAGGAAAAAAAAGATAAAGCTTTTTTTTTTTTTGATACAGTGAGTATAGTGTTCACAAATTTTTGATCCTACTATACAAGGGATCCTCCAGTATTCCTAAGTTGTGTGCCTGTACTTAACATTTGTGGATTCGAGACAAGGGTACAACTAGAGGCCCAAATAGCATATGCATAAGTACTTAAATGATACAAATCAAACTGATAGATGGTTAAATAAAAACATTCTATCCTTTTATGTTGAAAAATATACCTTTACAATGAACTGGAAGGCCATACTCAGATTTAGAATGTGCATGGAGTTCCATGCCAGAACCTGGTGAGGCAGGAAAGCAGGCTGTGTTGCTAGCTGCCTCTGACCCACCCGCTGCTCTTCCCTCTATCTGGCTGTGTGCTGCATGAGGCCTAATACACATGAATTTTTTTCAGCCTCACCCATGTGATCAGTCTATATTCCTGTAAACAGGCACTCCTTGCCCACCCCTCAGGCCAAGGGATGCAGACATCAGTGATGTAGGCTGGTCTTCCAGGTACTTGAAATATACTGCAGTTGGGAAAGAGGATTGGGCTCTAGGGGGGCACGTTTTTTAGCCCAGTAAACTTGCCCTGTATAGAGTCCCTTCCTTGGCCAGAGTACCAGAGCAGGATTCGCCCATGTCTGGGGCCCAGAGTAAGTGATCTTCTTTCCTGTATCTATGAGTGACAATGTGCACCAGAAACTGAATCCAAATCCCTCAGTTACAGTGAGCAGAATTATCCAAAGTTAGAGACCATCCCAACCCTGAAAAAGAAAGAATATGTAAAGGGATAAAAAAATACTCAACAGATGGAGAAATGGTAGTGACACAGAAAGTTATCTCTAAGGACTTCTTGAAATCAGGCATTTTGAAAAGAATGGACCTCTTCCAGAAAGAGAAACCCAGCTCCAGCAACAACAATCAGGCTGTGAACGTAGTGACCAGGGATATGCTATTTTCCATTCATTCTAAGAAACACATTTAGTTTAGATTTTTATATCTTAAAATTGGGATGTTTCCTACAATTGATGGTATTTTACAGTTGCTCTCAGCCAAGTAACAGTTGTGACATGGTTGTCAGGGCCAGTGCATGCACAAACTTGATCATAGTTGTTCACAGCTAACCTCACTTCACATGAGCTTCACAGAGCATTGTTGGCTCTGTACAAGTGCATTAAATTGCTATTTAAAATGTCTTCAAAGGGATTACACTATGACTTGGCACTAAAACAAGTTAGTTTGTGTGCAGGAAGACATAGAAACAGACAGCAGGGCATAAATTGGATGTTAGTGAAACAAATGTTCATTATTGGAAGAATAACTCAAACTTCATATTTGTTTGCAAAGTAATAATAAATTATGAAACTTAAAATGAAGACAGCCATAAATAGATGAAGCTGTGTAGCATTTTGCTACTGGGTTTATTATTAGTTATTGCTATGATAATGTTGCATAACACCAATCCAAAACTCAATGGTTTAAAACAACCCATTTATTATCATGCATATACCTGCAGGTCAGGTGTGGTTCAGCTGGTCTTGGTGAAAAGTTACCTAGAGAGCTTGGCTTCCCATGTTTCTGATCCACATGGCTCTCATTCTCCACTTGGGACCAGCAGGCTAGCTGGACATGTTCTTCCCTTGGTGATGGCCAAATGCAAAAAGAACATGTGACAATATTCAAGGTCTTTCAGGGTCCTGGTTTGGAACTAGCACACTATCAGTTCCACCTCATTCTACTGGACAAAAGAGGTCATATGGTGTATTAGCCAGGATTCAACCAGAGAAACAAAACCAGTAGGAGATATATATTAAGACATTTATTACAAGGAATTGGCATATGAAATTGTGGGGTCTTTATGGGCAACTCTGAAATCCATAGGGCAGGCTATCAAAAAGGGCAGATGAGAACTCTTGGGCACAGACTGAAGCTGTGAAGTCCACAAGCAGCATTTCTCCTCTGTTTTAAAGGCCTTCCAACTGACTGAATCAGACCCACCAGGATTACCCAGGATAACATCCCTTACTTAAAGTGAATGGATTTTGAACTTTAATCACATCTGTGAAGAACCTTCATAGCAAAACCTAGATTAGTGTTTTATTGGCCAACTAGTGACTTTCATCAAGTCAAGAGATCCTTGAAAAAGCAAGGGGTTGGAGAAATACTCTTTGACTCATTAGCAAATAGAACCACACAGTTCCATGTTCTGTGAAAAGGCCATATATGCAAAACAACCCCCAAATGCAGAAGGAGCCAAGAAACCAAAGAACAAAGCAAACAAATTCAGTTTGTCAGTGTAAAGCGATTTATTAAGGAACTTAAAGACAGAAGTGTTGTCTTGGGTGGCAACAAGACAGGTAGCTCTCTATGCTGTTACCCCCAAGACCAAGGGTTTATATTCCACAGGGAAAGGGTGTATGCATGCTATAGAAACAATTAAGGACAACCCCCCAAAACAGCCAAGATGGCTACATGCATCATAGTCTATAATTTCTGTGAAACACCAAGGTCACTTTGCTCTAAAGCCAGGATTTATTGTGAGTACATATTCTTATACTTACAACAGTTAACAAAGTAGGAATCAGGAGGCATTAGCGAGACTGGGGTTAATCAGAATCCAGCATAGCAGATTAGCGTCCAAGATGGAGTCACTTTTGTCTCTGCATTTTATAATAAAGAGGATGGATATATGAGGCAGGAATAAAGCAGTGGGACAAAATTATAATCTACCACACTGACATATGCTAGAAGACTACCTGTCACACATCAGCACAAACAACTGAAGGCAAGAAAAGTTGACAAATCCTTCAGAATGGATAAAAGAAATTTCAAAACAATGAGAGGGTGTTATGACCAAATTATCAACCATGTGGATCTATCACTGGAATGTTATTATATAGTTTATTTGGTAGTTTTTTTTGTTTGGTTTTTGGTGGCACAGCAAATAGTGCCCCTTACAAGTGATGATATCTTAGATTTTATAAATTATTATATTTGAAAAGACCATGTTTTTTAAGGAAGAGATTGGATTCTTTAAAAAAGAGAACCTTCAGCTAGTCATGTAGAAGCTAAGTTCAGCTTGAAAGGTCACAGGAATACAGGGGCTAGGGATGGTGGTGGTGGTTCATATTGGCCTTATGTTACTTAACTGGGCTGGCGCCCATTTCTCTCTTGAACTCTAGGGACTAAACTTTGGGGTGAGGCAAGGCAGGGAGTGAGGAACGTAGGAGAGGGTTTGGACTGGGTGCCAGAACCTGCTTCTTCTTGCTCTTCAGCAGAGGCAGCTCCTCAATCCACGACTTTTTCCTATGACATGAGACACATGAAAGGCTTCTCCCCACATAAAGAAAGGTTGTGTGGCCACATGCTGAGTGGAAAGAGTGGATTAAGGATGGCTGGATGCCAGTAAGAAGCAAGATTCCTTGGTGGAAAGAGCTGAAAATGCAATAGTGATAGTTTAGTGTCTCATACAGTACCTAGGCTTGCTTGCCTGGTTAAACATGAAAAGCATAGGGAGTAGATAGAGAAACAGGTGGACAAATAACTTTCACCTTCTAAGAAAGGCAGGGGCATCTAGTTTATAATGAATGCTCTTTGTGATGGTCCAAAAATTTATTAGAGGAAAAATATAATGATAATATTTTGAAAATTATAAGCCAATGTGGTTTTTGTTCTTCCCCTCTCACAAAAAATATCAGCTTCTTGTCAATAATTCCATCCTTATAAATCCAAGGATGTGTGGACCAGGAATAGAGTTACAGCTGGGAAAGGAGTTTATAACAGTCTAGATCACATAAAGATCCAGAACAAAGTGAAAAATTAATCTCTTCTGTCTCTGTGAAATATGGGAAGGAGAATTAAAGTAAGGACAGGACAGAGAGGACAACACGCATGATTTCTTAGATTTAGCTCTCTGAGAATGGGCACTTGGAGGGGGTCGGGGTACCTAAAACAAAGATCCAATCTGATTGGGATTGATTAGGAGCATACTTCCCCAGATATGTCTTGGGAAGGCTGAAAACCTCATTGGCAGAGTAGGGAAGCTTATAAACTCACCAGAATAATGTTTTAACTGCATAAAATAAAATAAATAACAGTACAGAGGAAACCCATTATATTGAAATACAGATGTCAAAATAATATAAAAGTACATTTTAGTTATAATAATATAAATGATTCTTACTAATGCATTGAATAATATTTAGCCACTGGTTTAATAATTATAAGTTTAAATTACATATCAAGATATACTTAGATAGAAGGCTTCAATATGATTGACCAGAGGTATCTGGCACCAACCTCCTTCACAAAGGAGAACCAAAATAGCAAGTAGATAATCACACTATGCATAGGTTACCTAAGAGACAATGTCAGAATTCAACAGAGAAGTGACAGGAAATCCTAAGGCAAGGAAGGAGAGGGAAGCAAGGCAGTCTGCTTGGCCAGGATTGGCTGGGATCCCAGAGAGGCCCCCCAGTGCAGGGGAAAGATAACTGATGGACTTTTAGCAGTACATATCCTCACCATGGACTCCTGCAATTCCAGCCATGGACGAGCTCCTTGACCCTTACAGGCCCTGAAACTAACATAGGGAACTGCCTGGAAATCACACAAAGGCATTGCTCTAGAGAGGGAGTTCACACTGGATCCCACACACCTCCTGAGACCTAAACACCTACAACACAGTGCCTTTTTAAAAGCCCAACCTCACCGGACAGCATACTTGACTGGAACCCCACTGATATCCTTCACCACCAGCCACCGTCACTACTAGCTACTGCTGTTGGGTCTGAAGGCCTCTGGCAGTGACCCAGCTGCCCCTAGCAGCAGGACCACCACCCATTTACACACACCCTGATGGCAGGCTCCTCCACCTTCAGCCATGACAGGCGTAACCTGCAGGCATGGGGACTAGCGCACCCACTCCATCTCAGCCACTACCAATATCAGCATGAACCACTTGGGAAGCAGAGAGTTGTTTTGCCAGTACTGCTGCCATTACCCACATCACACTCAGTGCCAGAGGCTCAAGGACTCACCTACATGCCCTGTCTACTGCTGTTACTGCTGACACCCAAGAAGGCCACCTGGAGGCCCAAGAATTGGCCTGCTTGGACCTGCTACCACCAGAGCTAGTGTATGCCACCTTGGGGCCCAAGAACAGGCATGCTCAACCTGCTGCAGCCACCACTGGGGCTGAAGGACTTGCTCTGTTCCTAGAAAAATTTCACCACAGCCTCCACTAACAACCATGGCCTAAGCCACTGAAGAAATCACAGATGTCACTGATGCTGTTTACAGCCAAAAAATTATATGGAGACTATACTACTGCATGCACCCAAAATCAAACCTACAGTACTGTAGCCAACCAAAACCAAAGACGTATTTTCAGTAAGAAGTCCTCCCCTATGAAAGCAAATTGAAAAAATTGGAGGAAGCAACTGTTACACTAGATGTGCACATATCAATGTAAAGATATGAGAAACATAAAAGATCAAGGAAATATGACACCTCAAAATGAACAAAATAATTCTCCAGTAGCAGATTCCAATCGAAGATCCATTTATGAAATTCTGGAAAAATAATTCAAAATATTAATTTTAAAGAAGCTCAGTGAGATATAAGAGAACATGTATAAATAATACAAAAATATCAGAAAAAGAATTCAAGATATGAATGAGAAATTATTAAAGAGATAGATATAAAAAAGAACTAGACACAAATTCTTCAACTGAAGAATTCATTGAATGAAATAAAAACTATATCCAAGAACTTCAACAATAGACTAGATCAAGAAATTGAGAACTTGAAGACAGGTCTTCTGAAATGATCCAATCAGACAAAAATAAAGAAAAAAAAATAAGACAATGAACAAAGCCTATATGACATATGGGACACCATAATGTAACCAAATATTCAAATTTTTAGTGTTCTAGAGGCAAAGAATAAAAGGATAGAAAACATATTTAACAAAATAATAGCTGAAAACTTCCAAGTATAGATTTAGACATCCAAATATAGGAAGCTCAGATATCTCCAAATAGATACAACCCAAAAATTTCTTCTCCACAGCACATTATAGTCAAATTGCCAAAAGTCAAAGACAAAGATTTCTAAAGAGAGCAAGAGAAAAGTGTCTAGTCACTTAGAAGGGCATCCTAGTCAGATTAACAGTGGATTTTTCAGTAGCAACCTTGTAGGCCAGGAAAGAATGAATGATATTAGCTGAAATAAAAATCTGCCAGCCAAAGATACTATCTCCAGTACAGTTATACACCATAAATGAAACAGAAATAATGTCCCAGACAAGCAAAAGTTGAGGGAATTCGTTACCACTAGACTAGTCCAACAAGACATGACTAAGGGAGTCCTACACCTGGAAACAAAAAGACAATATTTACCATCATGAAAACACACAAGATAATAAAAACCACAGGTAAAGAAAACACACAAATAAGGAAGAGAAGTGACTTAAATGTTCTCACTACAAAAAACCACCAAACCACAGTGATAAACAATGAGAGAGAAAGAAAGGAACAAAGAATATACAAAACAACTAGAAAACAATTAATAAAATGACAGAAATAAGACTCCACATATTGGTAATAACCTTGAATATAAACGAATTGAATTTTTCACTTCAAAGATACAGACTGGCTGAATTAATTATTTAAAAAAAAAGGAACCAACTATATGCTGCCTATAAGAAACGTCCCTTGCCTGTAAAGACACATAGGCTGAAAGAAAAGGGATACAAAGAGATGTTCCGTGCAAATGGAAATAAAAGTGAGCAGGAGTAGATATACTAATAGCAGAGAAAACAGGCTTAAGTCAAAAACAGTAAAAAGAGGCAGATAAGGTCATTATATAATGATAAAGTTATCAAGCCAGCAAGAAGATATAGCAATTGTAAATAAATATGCACTGAACAGAGGATTAGCTACAGAAAAAAAATATTATTAGCTTTAAATGGAGAAATAAACTTCAATACAATAATAGTTGTAGACTTTAACACATCACTCTCAGTGCTAGATCATCTAGAGAGAAAATTAGCAAATATTGGATTTACACTGCACTTTGGAGCAAATGAATCTAACAGACATTTACAGAACATTTCATTCAATAGCTGCAAAATGTACATTCTTCTCATCAGCACATAGAACATTTTCCAGGATAGACCATATGTCAGGCCACAAAATAACTTTCAACATATTTTTTTAAATTAAAATCATGTCAAGTATTTTCTTAGACCGTAATGGGAAAAAACCAGAAATCAATAAGAAGAACTTTAGATACTGTACAAATACATGAAAATTAAACTACATGCTCCTGAATGACCACTGAGTCAAAGGTCATTTAACAAATTAAAAAGAACATCAAAAAAAAAGCTTTGAAACAAATGAAAATCAAATCACAACATACCAAAACCTATGGGACATAGCAAGAGCAGTGCTAAGAGGGATGTTTATAGCAACAAACATCTATCTCCAAAAGTAGAAAGATTTTGAATAAACAATCTAATGATGTACCCCTCAAGAAAATAGAAAAACAACAAACCTAACACAAAATTAATAGAAGAAAAGAAAAAATAAAGGTAACAGAACTAAATGAAATAGACACCAAAAAAATACAAAGGATCAACGAAGTATAAACTTGGTTTTTTGAAAAGATAATATCAATAAACACTAGCTAGCCCATCCTGAAAATAAAAAATGAGAGAGAAAAACCTAAGTAAATAGAATTAGAAATGAAAAAGGAACATTACAATGATACCACAAATACACAAGACGGTCAGAGGCTACCATGAACAACTATATGCAAAAACTGGAAAACCTAGAGGAAATATATAAATTCCTAGACACATACACCTTCAAATATTAAATCTAGAAGAACAGACAAATAACAGGTAATGAGATCGAATCAGTAATAAAAAGTCTCCCAACAAAGAAAAGCCCAGGACAGGATGGTTTTGCTGTCAAATCTATCAAACTTACAAAGAAAAACTAAGACAAATTCTCCTT
The DNA here is from genome assembly GCA_004363605.1 of Indri indri. Classification (NCBI taxonomy): domain Eukaryota; kingdom Metazoa; phylum Chordata; class Mammalia; order Primates; family Indriidae; genus Indri; species Indri indri. The sequence continues at coordinate 19,870 of RJWJ010013082.1, forward strand.
AAACTGTTCTAAAAAATTGAATAGGAGGGAATTCTCCCGCACTTATTCTACTTCAAATACAAACATGGCAAACTGCTTGATAATTTCCAGAAGTTACAGATGGTCTGCTTATTTTTTCCTACCTTTTTTGGCTGTGTCCTTCAGGTGGATATTGTCTATTGATCCATCTTTAAGTTTACTGAATATTTCTTCTACAATTTGCTTTAAAATCCATTAAATGAATTTTTGTTTTCAAATATTATAATTTTTTTATTTCTGCATATTATGGGGGTACAAATGTTTAGGTTACATTGCCCTTGCCCACTCCCCCCGTCAGAGCTTCAAGTGTGTCCACCCCCAGATGGTGTGCATTGCACTCATTCTGTTTGTATATACCCATCCCCTCCTCCCCCTCCCATCTGCCTTAAATTTTAGAATTTTAATTTGCTCCTTTTTCATTTTAGAACTTCTCTCTCCCCAAATACTTCATCTTTTACCCATTTTTATCCATCTTTTCCTGTGTATGACTTAACATATTTTTCATAGTTATGTTCCATTCCAGAACTCCTAAATCTAATATCTACACATTTCTAATTCCATTTATATTGGCTTTTGTTTCTCCTGGTAATGGGACACATTTTCCTGCTTCATCACATATCTTCTAAGGCTTTCTTATATTTTAGATATTGTGTGCAAAATAACAATATAAAATTTTTAATTTGTTTTGCTTCTTTGCAAGCTATTGCCCCTGCCTGGCAGTTAAGGTGAGGGTACTGGCATTCAGAATCTTTGCAGTCAAGTTGAACTTATGCTACATCACAGCGCCGAGTTCAACTGTGATCAGCCCTGCTCCAGTTTTCCAGTATCACCATTGCCTTTTTTATCTTGTCTGTATTTGAGATGAGAGAAGGTTGGGCTGCAGTGTAAGATATTTTGGGCTCATCTTTGCGTTCAACTTTGTCAGGGCTTCAGAATATAAGCAACACAAGAATATATGATTTCTTTCTGCTTATCGGCTTCTCCTCCATGGCCGATTTCTTGATAATATTCAGATAGAGAAAGTTATTTGAGTGAGCAATTTGGTTTTGGCTTATCATCTTCTAGATTCAAATAGCTCCTGCAGTGTCTGTGCAATCTAAACCTCAGCTGTTTTCTTTTTAACCCTGTGGAGTATCCCCAATGACAGCAGCCCCACACGTCTACCCACCCGTACCCAAGCCAGGAGCCATCGCCCAGGTAGAGAAGCTGCTGTGGTTCTCTCTTCAACAAGGCAGCACTTGTTTGTCTCTGGAATTCAGCTCATCAAGCCTTCATTATATTTACTATTCTTCAATAGCCCCTTAGAAAATGATGTTTACTCAATCAATTTTTTTATATTGTTCTTCTTACTATGATTCGGTTTTTCTCCACATAAATTGGAAGTGGAAACCAGCTAAATATTCATCTCTGAACTTAAATTCCTACTCACAGTTGTATATTCCTTTTCATAAAAGTTCTCCCAAATTTACTAAGCTTTAGAGCTCACATACCTAGATGTCCCCTGAATGAATTAGAACGCTGTATTCAGATTATAATTTTTAAAGTCAAGGAGATAGCAAAATAAACATAAGATAAATCCTACATGGGACCTACATTAAACATATTTTTCTCCCCCCTCATCTTTTACCTTCTCTTCTGCCACCTTCTGCCCCTCTCTCTTTACTGAAGAGACAGAAAAAGAGATGAGGCTAAGAGTTCATAATGACAGAATAGGCTCAGAAAGCAAGGAAGAAGTGATGTTGGAGGCAAGGAATTTGCAAGGACCTTGGAGGCATACTTATACTTGATTGTATAAGCTAAGTCTCTAGGAAATTTAGATGTCAAAATTAAATTCACATATTAAATTTTACCATATTCATTTTGAAATATAAAGATGGCAAGAAGGAGAAGGTGTAGACACCGCACAGGGAACATAGAGTAGTGAAGAGGGGTGGGGAGAGAAAGGTAAGGTTGTGGTAAAGGAGCAAGCCAAGAAGGAAACATCATTAAAAAGTCTTACCCCAAACCCACATCGCTGTTTGATCTTGTAGCTAATTCTCCTTTTTCCTCTTATGTCCCAGCTTGGAGAATTTACTTAATGTTATAGGCAGCCCTGCTCAACATATCCCTTCATTCCCAAACCTTCGCTCCTCCATCTGCACCCCACCCCACACACAACTGGAAATCAGTTTAGAGATCTCTTTAGTTCTCCCTGACAGGCCCAAGCTGCATACTGAATATTTCCATCCTACTGCTTTTTAAAGGCTTTTGGATTACATTAACGGATAAGAGTTCATAGTATATACTAAATTCAACTCAATTTTGAGTTCCGTCAGCCCAAAGCCCTATGCATTTTTATTGTGTTAATAATTCTTCCCTCCAGTATAAATAATTCCTCTGTTTTTAACAAATCTTTGCAGCATCATGAGCTTTAGATATCCTCTGATATCATTTTGAAATCTTCTGAGCTATGAATGGTCCCTGGCAGCTCTCTGCCAAGCAATCGTTTTAACTCTGACAATCTATGGATAGCTGAAGCCACACAGATCAAAATAAGAATATGGGACATCCTTAGTTATCCCAGAAAATCCTGCGGGGGAAGTCAGTGTCATATCCTGAGGCACCACTATGGATTAGTAGGTTTTTTCTAGCTGAGACTGATGGGAAAGAGCCATTCATGTTGGGGCAATCTCTCAAATATATTTTAACACTTTGATCTATTTCTCTGCCCTATGGTAGTTTAGATACGCTTTCTAATTCTGCTCACAGTCGAAGAGTTTTGTTACTTAAAATTTTCTCTGGAATCGAAATACCAAGACTGAGATGAATCTATTCATACTAGCAGCTTGAACCTTTCTTGCAAAGAGTCAGGCCGACAGCAAATGGCCCTGTGTCCATGAAAGGCAATCTATAGAGAATGTGTCAAAAGCACAAATGAGCTGTCTCATTTTTCTTTTTATCAGAACATTGTAAAGTTTAAATACATTAGAAGTTATCTGCTAGATTATAGTGAACATACCCTGAAATGGGTATTTGCTGTCATTTTGGCGACACTTCCCTTTTCATTCTGGTCATAGGTATCTGGATTTTCTTTTTAAAAATTATTTATCTTCCACTGTTTGTACTCTTGGTGAGACTGTCAATCAATGTACGCACACCTCCTCTAGGGACAAGTGTCATTCACTCTAGGCATCTCGATATCTGAGTTTGAGTTTTGAGTCAATGGATGGAAGAATAAAAAACACAAACCTTTTGGAGAAGTTTCTTGTCACCAGTGGCATGTTGATAAATTGTCACCAACTTCTGCCACCCAACTTCCCTGAGCTATGCCTCTTCCCCACCCTGCCAAGCCTGGTTCTCTCCAGTTCTGTCACTGATTACGGTGCTGTCTTGTATACTTCTAATAAATTTCCTTGTGGTTAAGTTACCCAGGGGGTGTTTGCATTGTTTGCAACCAAAGAAACCCAACTCATACAAATGTGCCAAGTTAGTTAGATGGTTGATGATTTTAAGAGTAATTAGCTATTTCATAATACACTTCTGCTTTCCTAACAATACAAACATTTATAATAATATTTAAAGTTTTCGAAAAGCTGTTTAAGTATAAGTCAATACTTTGTGAAACTGCAACAAGATGTAAAAGATTTAGTTATGAAACAATCTCAAGCAGCAACAGCAATCTTCTTTGCAGATAAAATGATGGATCAGGAAGGTGGTGCAATTCCAGTGTCCCTAAATCCAGATGGGTTTAGAACTGGGATTGCAAACTGAAATATCTGTAGGAAATGAGCAATGATGCAAATGGATGAGTCATCTGGGATACTTCTCACTTCCATAAAGAAGTATGATCGAGTCTATTTTTCTTCTTCAGCCTCTACAGTTCTCTTTTTCATTTCCACCTCTGATAGAGACATGTGCTCAAAGACATATTACTCAACTAAGGAAAACACCAATGCCAGTGCAATGACAAATAGCAACTGAAAATCGCCACCAGTCTCAGGAAAACAATAGGAATCAACAGGACTCAGAACTGGAGAACACATGCTTTTTAAATGGGGCAGCACCCCTGAGCTCTGGCCAATCGCTGCTTGGCAGAAAGGCTTGCTCAGTATTGCTGTATCTTGTGAGTTTTAAAAAGTAGTCAGAAATATTAATGATTTTTTTAAATGTACAATAGCCTCTTTATTATATATTGACAACTAATTTGATTAAAAATATATTGGGTCAGCTTAGGAAATGTACATTCTGCTCGTGGTCTATATGAGAAGCTGGGCTTTGATATTTGATAGAAATTTGAGGCACATAAAAAACACTTATTAAGCACACCATTTCAGCAAAAAATTTTTCTCTTAACAAATCAAACTCATAAGCCAGAACGGGCAACCTAAGTCATGGAATAATTTCCCAGGGGCAGCACAGCAAGTGATGGAGGATAGGCAGAGAGGGAAAACATCGAGTTGCCTGCAGCTCAGGACAGCACATTGATACACTTTGCTAGGCCAAAAAGACAAATCATACCTGGTTTTGTGAGTGGTTCAGTCATCCTGTTATATGCAGAAATAGATTAAAGAAAATTCAATATTGATATCTGAAACTCATGCAGTTTATTCATCTCAGATCTTGGAATGCCCAAAGGTGAAAATAGAATATTGTGTCCATGTCAGGTTGTTTTTAGACTATTGCGTTTTGCTACATATGTTACCTAGAAAAATGAACCACTGTTTTACTACTGAGCATCTTCAAACTTAGAAGAGAGTAAGATTGACATCACTGTCCAGATCCATTAGTCAAACTGCAGTAGCTTTGGACAGGTAGTTTCCGAAATATATCAATCTCATTTATACCCAACTGCAACAACAGACATTGGGCATTTTTCTGCAGTAACATGAGGCTTCCAAATACTAAAGGAGAAAGTGGTTATTGATACACACCAATCTCAGGAAAAGGATTGAAAGTAGGGGGGGAAATGACAAAATAATATCTATAGAATAATGATTATAGAAAAGAAAACAATTCGTTTAGGGTATAGATTAAAATCAAGGAAAAGGTCATTTGTTTTTTCCTTGCGGATTTGCTTGAATTTTTGTAGATTCTGGTTATTAGCCTTTTTTTTTTATTTCAGCATATTATGGGGTACAGATGTTTAGGTTACATATGTTGCCCTTGCCCCCCTCCCCCACAAGTCCGAGTTTCAAGCTTGTCCGTCCCCTCCTTCCCCCTCTCCCCCCTGCCCCCTGCCTGACATCCAATAGATGTTATTCTTATATGTGCACTTATGTGTTGATCAGTTAATACCAATTTGATGGTGAGTACATGTGGTGTTTGTTTTTCCATTCCTGGGATACTTCACTTAGTAGAATGCATTCCAGCTCTATCCAGGAGTATACAAGAGGTGCTATATCACCGTTGTTTCTTAAAGCTGAATAGTACTCCATGGTATACATATACCACATTTTATTAATCTACTCATGTATTGATGGGCACTTGGGTTGTTTCCACATCTTTGCAATTGTGAATTGTGCTGCTATAAACATTCGGGTCTGGGTGTCTTTCTTAAAGAGTATCATTTGTTCTTTTGGGTAGATGCCAAGTAATGGGATTGCTGGATCGAATGGTACTTCTAATTGTATCTCTTTAAGGTATCTCCAGATTGCTTTCCACAGAGGTTGCACTAGTTTGCAGTCCCACCAGCAGTGTATGAGTGTTCCTATCTCTCCGCATCCATGCCAACATTTATTGTTTTGGGACTTTTTGATAAAGGCCAGTCTCACTGGAGAGGAGTGATATCTCATTGTGGTTTTGATTTGTATTTCCCTGGTGATTAGAGATGTTGAGCATTTTTTCATATGTTTTTGGGCCATTATTCTGTCTTCTTTTGCAAAGTTTCTGTTCATGTCCTTTGCCCACTTTTTGATAGGGTCGTTTGATTTTTCTTGTTGATTTTCCAGAGTTCTAAGTAGATTCTAGTTATCAGCCCTTTATCGGATTTATAGCATGCAAAAATTTTCTCCCATTTGGTAAGTTGTCTGCTTGCTCTTGTGACAGTTTCTCTGGCTGTGCAGAAGCTTTTTAATTTGATCAGGTCCCATTTATTTATTTTGGTTGTTGCTGTGATTGCCTTTGGGGTCTTCTTCATAAATTCTTTGCCTAGGCCAATATCTAGAAGAGTATTTCCAACATCTTCCTCTAGAATTCTAATAGCTCCACTCCTTAGGTTTAAATTCGTTACCCAGAGTGAATTGATTTTTGTGAGAGGTGAAAGGTGTGGATCCTGGTTCAGTCTTCTACATGTGGCTATCCAGTTTTCCCAGCACCATTTACTGAATAAGGATTCTTTTCCCCAGTGTATGTTTTTGTCTGCTTTGTCAAAGATTACGTGGCTACACAAGGATGGTTTTATATCTGGGTTCTAAGTTCTGTTCCACTGGTCAATGGCTCTATTTTCATGCCGGTACCAAGCTGTTTTGATTACTACAGCCTTATAATAAAGTTTGAAGTGTGGTAAGTTCATACCTCTGATTTTGTTTTTATTGCCTAGAATTGTTTTTGCTATGCGGGGTCTTCTCTGGTTCCATACAAAGCGTAAAATTAATTTTTCTACATCTGTGAAGAATGATGTTGGTATTTTAATAGGGATTGCATTGAATCTGTAGATCACTTTGGGTAGCAAAGACATTTTAACAATGTTGATTCTGCCGACCCACGAGCATGGTATGGTTTTCCACCTGTTTACATCCTCTGCTATTTCTTTCCTCAATGTTTCATAGTTCTCCTTGTAGAGGTCTTTTACCTCCTTAGTTAAATATATTCCTAGATATTTTATTTCCTTTGTTGCTATTGTGAAGGGAATTGAGTCTTTGATTTGGTTCTCGGTATGACTGCTATTGGCGTATATGAAAGCCTCTGATTTGTGTGTATTGATTTTATATCCTGAGCCTTCACTGAATTCATTTATCAATTCCAGGAGCCTCTTGGTTGAATCCATGGGGTTTTCTAGATATAATATCATGTCATCAGCAAATAGTGAGAGTTTGATCTCTTCCGTTCCCATTCGTATGCCTTTAATTCCACTCTCTTGCCTGATTGCTGTGGCCAGGACTTCCAGCACTATGTTGAATAGAAGTGGAGATAGTGGGCAACCTTGTCTGGTTCCAGTTCTAGGTGGGAATGCTTTCAATTTTTCCCCATTCAGTATGATGTTGGCTGTGGGTTTGTCATAAATGGCTTGTATCATTTTTAGGTAAGCCCCATCTATGCCTATTTTGTTAAGCGTTCTTATCATAAAAGGGTGTCGAATTTTGTCAAATGCTTTTTCTGCGTCTATTGAGAGAATCATATGGTTTTTGTTTCTGCTTCTGTTTATGTGGTCAATTACATTTATAGATTTGCGTATGGTGGACAATCCCTGCATCTCTGAAATGAAGCCCACTTGGTCATGATGGATTATTTTCTTAATAAGCACCTGGATTCAGTTATCTAGAATTTTGTTGAGAATTTTTGCATCTATATTCATAAGGGATGTTGGTCTGTAGTTTTCCTTTTTTGTTGCATCTTTTCCTGGTTTTGGTATCAGGGTTATGTTGGCTTCATAAAATGTGTTGGGGAGGATTCCATCCTGCTCAATGCTGTGGAATAATTTCTGCAGGATGGGTACCAGTTCTTCTTTGTAGGTGTGGTAAAATTTGGGTGCGAAACCATCTAGTCTAGGACTTTTCTTTTTTGGAATGTTTTTTATTGCTGTTTCAATTTCAGTCCTTGATATTGGTCTGTTCAGGAATTCTTTTTCTTCCTGGATGAGCCTAGGGAGGCTGTGTCTTTCTAAAAATTTGTCCATTTCCTCCACATTTTCCAGTTTGTGTGCATAAAGGTTTTTGTAATATTCATAAATTATATCTTGAATCTCCACGGCAAGGGTTGTAACTTCTCCTTTTTTTTCCTGATGGAGCTTATTAGGGATTTTTCTTTTCTGTATTTCATTAGTTTAGCCAAAGATGTGTCAATTTTGTTTATTTTTTCAAAGAACCAACTTTTTGTTTTATTAATCTTCCTTATAGTTTCCCTGTTGTAAATTTCATTTAGTTCTGATTTGATCTTACTAATTTCCCTTCTTCTGCTGGGTTTGGGGTTGGTCTGTTCTTCTTTTCCAGTTCTTTGAGTCAATTCATTAGGTTGTCTATTTGTGACCTTTTTACTTTTGGATATAGGCATTTATGGAAATAAACTTCCCTCTCAGGACTGCTTTGGCTGTGTCCCACAGATTTTGATAACTTGTGTCACCTTTGTCATTTAGTTCAAAGAATCTTTTGATTTCCATCTTTACTTCCTCATTTATGAAGGAATCATTCAGCAGAAAGCTGTTTAATTTCCATGACTTTGTGTAGAGATGAGAGGTTCTGTTGGGGTTGATTTCTGTTTTTATTCCACTGTGATCTGAGAAGATGCGTGGTATGATTTCTATTTTTTTTAATTTTTTGAGACATGCTTTGTGTCCTAGAATATGGTCAATCTTAGAGAATGTCCCATGAGCTGATGAGAAGAATGTGTATTCAGTGGTTTTTGGGTAGAATGTCCTA
>RJWJ010013082.1:28539-40716 GCA_004363605.1 Indri indri
TTTGTTAATTTTCTGTTTGGAGGATCTGTCCTGTGCTGTCAGTGGGGTGTTGAAGTCTCCGACTATTATGGTGTTGCTGTCTATCAATTTGTTTAGATCAAGTAGAGTTTGCTTTATGAATCTGGGTGCACCTAAGTTGGGTGCATACATATTTAGAATTGTTATGTCTTCTTGTTGAACTGTACCCTTCACCATTATACAGTGACCCCCTTTGTCTTTCATTACTTTTGTTGATTTAAAAACCAAGTTATGTGAGATCAAAACTGCCACAGCAGCCTTCTTTTGGCTTCCATTTGCTTGAAATATTGATTTCCACCCCTTTACTTTCAGTCTAAATGCATCCTGGCAGGTTAGATGCATTTCCTGGAGACAGCAGATGCTTGGCTTGTTTTTTTTACCCATTCAGCCAGCCTTCGTCTCTTGAGAGGGGAGTTTAAACCATTCACATTTATTGAGAGAACCGATAAGTGGGGTGAATTACTGTTCATTCTGTTGGGTTGCATTTTATTGCTTTGCTTTCTCTCTTGAGCCATTGTGGAATCTAGCCTTTGATCTTTAACTTTTGAGTGGTTTCACATTCAAGAGTGTTTATTGTGCTGATCCTTGGGTAATTCTGTTTTGAGTATTTCTTGGAGAGCTAGTCTTGTCCTGATGAATTCCCTCAGTCTTTGCTTATCTGAGAATGTCTTTATTTCTCCTTCATATATGAAACTTAGTTTAGCAGGGTACAAGATTCTAGGCTGGGCATTATTCTGTTTCAGAAGAGTGAGAATGGGGCTCCAGGCTCTTCTTGCTTGTAGGGTTTCAACTGAGAAATATGGAGTTATTCTGATGGGCTTTCCTTTGTATGTTACTTGTTTCTTTCACCTTACAGCTCGTAGAAGGGCCTCTTTAGTGGATATTTTGGTCAAGCTGATGACTGCATGATGTGGTGTCTTCCTATTTGCATTGAATCTCCCTGGGGTCCATTGAGCTTCTTGTACCTGTATATCTAGATTTTTAGCAAGGCCTGGGAAATTCTCCTCTATTAATTCTTCAAATAGCTTATCCAGCCCTTGAGTGGTTTCTTCTTCACTTTCTGGAACCCCTATCAACCTCAGGTTGGGTTTTTTCACATAATCCCACATTTCTTGTAGGCTTATTTCTTTTCTCTTAATTTTCTGCTCGATCTCTGTGACTGACTTATTTAATTGGAAGGATTTGTCTTCAATCGGTGAGATTTTTTCTTCTGTTTGATCTACCCTGTTCTTGAGGCTGTCCACAGTGTTTTGTAGTTCCCTGAATAAGTCCTTCATTTCCAGGAGATCGGTTTGATTTTTCTTTAATATTTCAATTTCTTTGGTGAATTTTTCTTCCAATTCTTGGATTTTTTTGTGGTTTCTTTGTGTTGGTTATCCATTTTTTCTTGCATATCATTCAGTTTTCTTACAATCCATGTTTGAAATTCTTCTGTCACTTTAGTCTTCTGAGTTTGGTTAATGTCCATTGTTGGGGAGCTGTTGTTCCTCTTTGGGGATGTGCTTTCCGTTTGAGTGTTCATACTTCCAGAATTCTTTCTCTGGTTCCTTCCCATCTGGATCAGTTGTTCCTTCTTTCCTTTAGATTTTCTTTTGGATAATGACATGCCCTGTTTAGTCTCTGAGCCAGTATGTCGTGTTTGTGAGTGAGATTCGACCACACCCTTTATGATAAATCAGGAGATGCAGTAAAAGTGTGTGCAGGATGACCTCCCTGTCAGTAGGTGGCACTTGCTGGGAGGAGCAAGCTGCCGTGCTGTTTTGGGGTCCTGTCGCTAGCTCTTGTTCCTTTAGAGAGGCCCTCCTGTGCCTCGGGTGGTGGGTGGGGCCCGGGGATTTCCAGGTGTGTCCTTATTCTCCACCTCAGTGGGGGCAGGACCGGGAGTGAGTCTGGGTGGGGCTGAGTTGGGTAAGCCTGCCCTCAGGCTCCACAACTGCTGTTAGCAGGGGTCAAGGGTCTGCTCTTTGTTTCTGTGCAAAGCTGCCTGGAGGGGCTGAAATGGCTCCACTCAGCTGAAAGTCTGGCCTTGGGCAGTGGGCCTGTCCAAGACCTGCACTCTGGAGCAGGTCTCGCTCCCCTCCACCCTTCCCCTCCCCGTGGCCTCTCCCAGGCCTCCGCCAGCAAGCGGGACCTCAGGCTGATGGATCTCCCCTGGCTGTGACATGGGCCAGGAGGTTCCCCACTGAGGATCACAGCCTGAGCTGGGTGCACAGCCCTCTTTTGAGAGGAGGGTTGCTGCTCTGGCATGCTAGTCTGCCCCTGAAGAAACACGCTCCTCAGTAGGCTCTTTCACAGATCTCTCTTCTGTGCCTTGGGGCAGTGCAATCGTGACCTGGGTGTATGGTGTCTGGTCTGCAGACCTGTCCCCTGGACCCTGGAGATTAATCCCTGACCCTGCCAGGGGGAGGGGTGCTGGTCTTGAATCACCTACAGGGTGCCCAAGCTTTATCTATTTCACTCCACCTCAGGATTTGCCCTGCACTCCTGGAGTCCCCAGGCAAGCAGCACCTGGGAGGGCTGGTGGGTAGGGAGCTCGCAGTCTGAGTACCCCTCAGTCTGGAAAGGTCCCATTCCTTGGAGATGCCTCCGTGTGGTGGCTAAATTATCTCTCTGGGCACCCACGGGTAGGGTAGGGGAAGGAGAGAATGGAGTACTATGGCGTCTGCCGATAGGCTCGGGTCTGTGCATGCGGAGGTGCCCTGAGGGGGCTGGGAGCCCAGTGCTGAGTCTGCAAGAGGCCACTGCTCACTGGTGGCAGCCATCTCTGGGCTGGCATCGGCAAGTCTCTCCAACTGCTCAGGAGCCTGCCAGCAGTCCGAGATGCAAGGGAGGGGAAGTTAACTGCTCCACCTACCCTTGTCGCTGGTCTCCAAGCCTCTCGGGAACTTTCTCCTTCCAGTTCTCCTCTGCAACATCTTCCTGTGGAGTCTCTTGTAGTTTCAGGCACCCTTCCTTCCGACCCTCACCCGATCTATGTTTCTCTGCTAGTTTATTTTTTTCTCTTTGTTCTAAAATTTGTGTTTTTTGCAGAGACACTCTGACTGGCAGCTTTTCTCATCCGCCATCTTGGCTCCTCTGGTTATTAGCCCTTTATCAGATGTATAGCTTGTGAATATTTTCTCCCATTCTGTAGGTTGTCTATTTACTCTATAGATTATTTCCTTAGCTGTGTGGAAGTTTGATTTAATCAAGTCCCATTTATTTATTTTTCTTGTTGCTGTCATTGCCATTGGGATCTTCTTCATAAATTCTTTGCCTAGGCCAATATCTAGAAGAGTTTTTCCAACATTAAAAAGTGGGCAAAAGACATGAACTTTTGTTCTGTCTTCTGCTTTTCAAAAGAAGATAGACAAATGGCCAATAAACATGAAAAAATGCTCAACATCACTAATTACCAGGGAAATGCAAATTAAAACCACCATGCAATATCACCTTACCCCAGTTAGAATGACCTTTATAAAAAGTCCAAAAACAATAGAAGCTGGCATGGATGCAGAGAGAAAGGAATACTTATACACTGTTGGTGGGACTGCAAATTAGTACAACATCTATAGAAAACAGTATGGATATTCCTCAAAGAATTAAAAGTAGACATACCATTTAATCCAGCAAATCCCACTACTGGGTATTTGCCCAAAGGAAAAGAAGTCGTTTTATCAAAAAGACACCTGCAATTGAATGTTTATTGCAGCACAATTCACAATTGCAAAGATGTGGAATCAACTCAAGTGCCCATCAATTCATGAGTGGATTAATAAAATGTGGTATATGTACACCACGGAGTATTACTCAGACATAAAAAACAATTAATACCTTTTGCACTGGATGGAACTGGAGACCATTCTCCTAAGTGAAGTATGGCAAGAATGGAAAACAAACACCACATGTACTCACTATTAAATTGGAACAAACCAATGAGCATACATGTGCATAGAGGGAAATCAAACACAGTGGAAATCAAGCAGGGGGGAGGAGAAGGAGGGGATTGGAGAAAACTTACCTAACAGGTACAATGAACACTGGGTGATGGGCACACTTACAACCCTGACTCAAGCATAAAAAAATTGATACATGTAACCAAAAACATATGCACCTCTGTAATATTTTGAAATAATAAAAATAATTTTTAAAAATCAATGAAGGAACAAAAGATACAGCAAGAAATCAAGCAGTATGATAAACAGTGATCTTCCCAAAATATATGCCACATAGGTCTAAATGTGTCTAAGAAAGTAGAAGAATCTGCTTATTCTTGGAATATTATGGTTCCAATAAATGTCACTATATTATTTATTACTTTTATTAATTTTAAGTAGTCAGTTTATTGTACCTCAGGCATCCTACAGATTGACATTTACAATAAATATAAGTAATTTGGATTCTGGAAATGTATAACCTAGAAATGGAAGAATTTGCTAACTTGGCTTTCCCTGCCCACTGATGCACTGAAGTGGTATAATATGTATATTAAAAATGATGTGTGTCCAATATGTTTTTAATCTGGATTGATCTTACTCTCCCAGGCTTCTATTATTAAGGTGAAATACGACATCTTTAAGAGAGTAAATCTTATTTCTTATTAATACAAAAATTATATTATAGTTATTTATTTGAGCATGGAATGGTAATGTAGCAGGTATTATGTTCATTATGTCATTTAAATTTTAATTCTCACATCAAAATATCAGCTAAGTCAGGAAATGTAGCTTGTGCTTTTACATTTGAGAAAAGTATAATACAAAGAATTTAAATAATTGGCTCAATATCACACATTTTATAGGTAGAGCAGCCAGAATTTTAAGTCTGCCGAATTCCAAATTGTGCATTTTTCACTCACCTATACTGACCTAAGGCAGAATCAGTGAGAGTTGATTGATGAGAGGGGAATTGTTGTTCTAAATATGATAGTTAGTGTTTAAACATTTATGATAGCACAAGGCTAGGGAAGGCAGGCCACAGGACACAAAAAAGGATTTCCCTTTCTAGAAGTACATGCCAGGGACTTAAGAGCAGGGAGTATTTTCTGTGCGTACTTCCATCTCTACCCCATAAACTGCATAGCATAGTGGTCTTTGACCAGAAGCAGTCTGGTGAACATGCACTGATCCAACATCAGGGTCTCTAAATGTGAGGAGTTTGCGGGGACCACAATAATAATCACTAGTGGCTTTAGAATATCTAGAAAAGAAGGTCCTAGGGGTGGCAGTCTGGATAAGAAAGGGTAGGTAGGGAACTTGTGTAAAAGAACATTGGTTTGTGTTTAATGTGGAGTCATTTAGGGGGCTGATGGAAATCAAGACCGGCTAAGATGCTTCAGAGTCCACTCCAGTGACCTAAAAGGAAGAGCAGGGGATGGAGAGAATCCCAGGACAGGGAGGAAGGGGTGACAGCTGCAAGATGACTTGGAGAGGGCTTTCAGATGAGCAGTAATGAGCACAGGTTGATCTTGAAAGAGGGATAAACCGGATATTGTGAGGGGAAGAGGCAGGACCTGACAAGGCCTAGACGCGCAGCTGGCATTGTCTCCAGGGATGGTGTGAAGGAAGACCAGCAAGGAGGCCATGGTTGGCTGTTGGGGGGAAGCAAACCAGCTGAGGGTGCCCTAAAGTTCCCCAGTCTGACGAGGACTGTGGTAGAGTTAGATAGCTGCACTGTGCGGTATGGAGAAATCTCAGTGATGCTGAGGCAAGGAGGCAACTAATAACATTTTGGCAATGTGTCGATCGGTTAAGAGTGGATAAAGCAATACCGTGGAAAATATGTGATCTTTCTTTTTCTTCATGGGGTTTGAGACAACGGGGACAAGATAATTTTCTTCTCTTCTTCATATCTCATTTTCTTTACAGAATTTATCCTCTTCCCCCATAAACATTCAAAAATAAATCAGTAATAAAAATATCTCAGATTTTTCTATACCCTCATTGTCTCTCCAAGAGATTAAGCCTATTTTCTCTAGGCTAAAATTCTTTTTAAAGGGGCTATTAAAAATAAATAAATAAAGGGGCTATTTTACCAAGAATTCGAAACCGGTTTGGAGCAGAGTTACCTAGGAAGAGAGCAGCTCTGAAGGCTCACTCTCATTTGCATGCCTCCACTGATCAGTGTTAGGAGAATCCAGCTCCACTCTTTACACCTTCCTCAGGAAGCGTCTTTATTCCTGCTGACAGCAGGATTAATGGCTGTACTCAGAAGAAAACCAACTGTCAAAAAGCGTTTACTTCCTGTAATTGTCCTCCCTTTCTTTGTGCTGTGTAAGCTTTTTTTGTTCCTGGTTTAGATGGTGTGTTGTTCAGGGTTCTTCGTGGCAGACCATGGAACCTACTTACTAGTTTAAGCAGAAAGGGATTAATAAAAGTGTGTAGGTAGTTCACAGAATCTTTGGAGGGCTGAGGAAACAGATTCCAGGCTGGGCCTCCAGAAATAACCTCCATGCCCACACTGTATAATGGGCCACACAGATGCCGCTACTTCTGCTGCCCTGGAAGCCACTGCTACACCCACCAAGACCAGAAGTGTGTTGTTCTTATTTTTTAAAATTATTTATTCATTTGTTTTTGGTTAGTAAAGTTGATAGCCTATATCTTGCTGTGTCTCCAAACAACCACCCTAGTAATCATAGCTATTGAAATTCTATTAAATGGGGAGAAATCGTCTATTAAGAGGTCTGAAGAGAGATGGAGAAATCATTTTTCTAATCTCTTAGCTTAATGCAGCCACAATGCAGACACTTGTGGCCTTTTCAGTATCTGGACATGTTCTGAGACTATCACGTCTTCTTATAGTCTTTACAATCTCATTAAGCACACAGCTCATGATCAAACTAAACCAAGGTAACTGCTATGTGGCATCAGAGCTGATGGATTATGGGGTGGCCTGTGCAAATCTGTCCGTGGTGAGAATTGGGGAAGGCTGTAGCTGTGTGACAACGTCCATAGCCTTTGCTCATATCCTCAAACTGTAGCTTCCTTGGGCATCGACAGAAACTGCAGGCAACAGTTCAACAGACCTTCTGGAGTCTATGACTCGAGAGCAGGAGCCACTGTCTTTTATTCAGCCTGCCACAATGAAACCACCGACCATTTAATACCTTGGTGTTTCTCTCGTAGAGGTTTTTTACATACATTAACAACAATTCTGACTTCAGTTATTTCCTGTCAGTATAAAACTGTAAACCCATTTTTTTCCTTCTACATAGATTTGTAAATTACTGCATAATACAGAATTTCCTAGTATATGCACAAGTGAGAACCATCCTATCTTTGCACCAGTGGGTAGATAGAAAAGGGAGAGATGATCACGTTGGCTAAAGCTTAGAAATAGGTAACTTAAAAATGGTTTTAATAAGATGCTTGGAGACAATGTGTGAGTTTTATTTACTGGGCTGCATCTGTCCCCTTTTCTGTGAATAATTAAGAGTTGACAGTTCATGGAATTCCATAGCTTCTCCTATGGTGAACTGTGTTCACCTGGGGTGACAAGTTACCGAGAAAAGGACAGACTATCAATAATACTTTTATATTTTTAAAACAATAATTTCCTCTCACTCCAGACAGAAGCAACATGCTGTGCAAATTACACATCATGTAGCAGCAACTGAGAAGTCAACATACATCACTATCAATGCTGCCTCTATAAAAGCAAAAAAAATTAGCATATCTAACAATAATTTTTACTTTAACAGAAAGAACAAGGGACACAGAAAGAAACCAACTTATTCTTATAAATGGTTGGTTTAACACACAGTGAACAAATTGATGTGTAAATTGGCTTTGATGAATGATTGTGTTAAATGTGGTTATTTATTATGAATTCCATTACATAAATTGGTTGCAAAATTATAACAAATGTTCTTTATTAATCTTACCTTCTCCATGGCTAGAGAATGACTCAAGACAATTATCTTTCATGGACTTCAGCACCATTAGTGCTAATATGCTGAGGAGGGCATACTAGTTCTGCTAATACTCACAGAGTAGAAGAAACGTGTTTTTTCTTTGCTTCTGACATGGGGGTGTGATATTTCTTATACAGTGTCCTTCATCTCCAATGAAATCCCTTAAATTGTTAGTCTGGGATATTTTTGCAGTAATAGCCACCTTAGGTGTGATAAATATCTTACATATTATGTTTTTAACGGTATGACATTTGAAATTTAAGCAGATGGCATAGGTCCTATTCTAGAGGAACTTAGAGTTTAACCAAGATGTCCTAGGTGCTTTCGGGCCACATTTGGCTACCCCATAGGAGTTTCAAGCATTTGCTCTATGGAGTGGCGACAGATTGCAGAACTGTCTTAATGTTTTCCTCTTCAACATGGGATATAAATAACTGGAAGATAGTGTCTTTCTGAGAAAGGAAAGAAACTATTTCTTCTAAGAACACTCTCGTGACCTGACTTTCAACCAGGTAAAGAGTTGTCTGAGTAGATGACCTAGAGAACAGATAACTTACAGCCACCACTTAGTTGTCAGGGGCCACTTTTTTCAGTCATGAGTTTTTCAGCTCTCTGCTTCTCATCTTCCTCTCCCCTATGGACATGTTCTTGTCTTTTAAGCTCTCCTTACATCCCTGAGAGGGCAAAAACCAAAGAAAAAGACCAATAATTCATTCTGTTAACTACATATCTCTGACTAATGACTGAAGATGAGGTTAAATGGTGTGGGTGGGACAGTGTTTATAAATCGCCACCATATAAAACAATATAACAAAAATAGCAGTGCAAATTTGTAGTCTGGAGAAGTCACAGGCAGATGGTATGGATGCATTTTTCATTATTGAATATCAAACACCACCGATTTGTGAGCTCCTGAGCTCGTTACTGGGTGCTTGAGATGGGTGGCAGGGAAAGAAAGTCTATTGCACAGGAAACACTAACCAGCAGCCTGACACCCCAAAGCTTGCTTTATTTGATGCCAATTGTTCATCACTCATGTGGATACTTATACAGTTTATCAGTTAGGAGGTAGTTCAACAATGAAAGAGAATATACAAAATGACAGTAAATTAAACAAGTTAGAAGTTTTATTTTTTACTCTCAGGTGAATATCTGTATAGGTAAATCAGTACTTATATATGGCTCCTTTTATCTTGCTGTATTATCAGGCATGACTTCTTTTCCAAACTTCACTTCATGGTGCAAGACAGTTGCATCAGCTCCAAGTCTCATGTCTGCATTTGACTCAGCAGAATAAGGAAAAGTGAGGAGAAGGGCATGTTCCCTCCTATTAAGGACATTTGCTGGAAGTTGCATAGACAACTTCCACATACATATAATTAGCCAGATCTAGCC
This sequence comes from Indri indri, assembly GCA_004363605.1. NCBI lineage: Eukaryota > Metazoa > Chordata > Mammalia > Primates > Indriidae > Indri > Indri indri. The sequence continues at coordinate 37,847 of RJWJ010013082.1, forward strand.
ATAAGAGAGGCCAGAAAATGAAGTCTTGATTCCACTTGTCACATGGCCAGCTAAATATTGTATATTCTGGGACTTTCAGTTTCTGCTCAGGATGTATAATGGTATAAAAAGCATCACTTCCATACTTACAGCAACAATTACAACAACAGCAGCATCAGCAAAACACCAAATAATCTGAAAATGTACAACTTTTCAGAGAAGTGAGGAGTACCAACTAACCTAAAATCTAAGGAAAAGTCAGGCACACCCAATAAGAGTTAGATCATGAGCACTTGCATACCTGGGTTAGACATTATTTGTCACAGGTAAGAAGAATTGAGCTTAATTTTTAAATGAATTGCTAAAGTTCAACTGTGGGCTGGGAAGAGAATATAGAGCCTCCAGAGGGCACAAACATGGAATTTCACTCATCACAGACTTTTCTGCAAAGGATCAGGTGATCACACAAAAGATGAGCGAGAGTCCAGAAGATGTGTCCCTTACAATGCAGGCCTGGAATAGTGAGGGGACTGGGAGGAAAAGCACAGATCACTCTCCTGTCTCTTCTGCAAACAAAAGCCTTAAACTGCTGAAAGGACAGTTACACAATCTGATGCTCTTAGTACTGATGAAAACTCAGTGGGAAGGGAACAAGAACAAAACCACATACTCCGGAGAGGGGGTGGAAAACCTGTTGGGTCCAGACCTACAGCTGAGAGCGGGACAAAATTACTGAGAAAGACCTAACCCCAAGATTCAGGGGAACAATGCCTGCCAAAGACTGAGGCTTAAGCAAAACGACAGAGAATACCCTGACTCCCACCCCAATTCTTGCCCCATCGGGTTAAGAGGCATTGAGTAACCAGTCACAGTGCCCTACTGCCTCAGGAGGACCCAGAGCATGCAGAGAGACCCTTTTGGAGTGACAGCGCAAACAGAAGGACCAAAACTGAGGGTGGAGCAGACACTTCCTATTTGAAGAAAAGCCCCTGTAGCAAACCAGCACACGTGCTGAAAAGAAGGTAACCTTAGATGATTTGAGCCTATGTTGTACTGAAAGTAATCATGGAAACACTCAAAAATCCAGCCAAACTCCTAACAGGAATGACTCAACCACCTCCAGGACACACACACACACACACACACACACACACACACACACACACACCCCACACTAAGCCTAAAAGAAAAAAAGATGTGTCCATTTCCAGGGCTCAAAATTTCCTACCTGATATTCTGTTGTTTTTACACAAGATGGCAAGCTCTTGCTTCCAACAAAAAACATTGAGGCATTCGGAAAAAAGTAAATAAAAACAACTCACTGTCAAGAGACAAAGCCATCAGCAGATTCAGGCTCAGATACGATGCAGATGTTGGAAATATCCAATAGGGAATTTAAAATAAATATGAATATGGTAAAGGCTCTAAAGGAAAAGGTGGACATCATGAAACATCAAGTCAGTAATTCAGGAGAGAGAAAGTATAAGAAAGAAACAGAAATACCAGTTAGGGAAAGCACAGTAACAATGACAAAGAATGCCTTGAATGGGCTTATCAGTAGATTCGACGTACCTGAGGAAAGAAATAGTAAACTTGAAGATAAGTCAATATAAATTACCCAAATTAAAATGCAAATAGAAAAATGTAGAGAGGGAAAGAGAAATTAAAAAACAAACAGAAAAATGGAATGGGGAGAGAGAGAGAGAGAGAGAGGGAGGGAGAGAGAGAGAGAGAACACAGAATATAGAAAATATTTAAAGAAATACTGGCTCAGGACTTTCCAAAATTAAAGACATGCACAAAATGATAAGATCCAAGAAGTTTATCTGAGAGAACACCAATCATATAAGTACAAAAACAAACTCATAAGTAAGCAAACAAACATAAACAAACAAAAAGAAAACACCTAGGCATTATCATATGAAAACTGCTGAAAACCAAAGACAGAGGGAAAAAATGTAAGAATTACAGGTTTCTCATGAGAAGCTATTCAAACCAGAAAGAAATAGAGCTGTATCTTTTAAGTGGTCAAAGGAAAAGAAAAATCTTTCAACCTAGAATTCTATATCCAGTTAAAATATCTTTCAAATGCAAAGGAGAAATAAAGACTTTCTCAAACAAAGAAAATGAGAGGATTAACGGGAAGAAGAACAGCATTAAATGAAATATTAAAGGAAGTTTTTCAAGTAAAAGAAATATGTTCTCTGACATAACTTAGATGTATACAAAGAAATGAAGTCCACTGGAAATATATCAAATGTAGTTAAATATAAAATTCATTTTTTTAATTTTAATTGATTATCAAAAATAACTGAATGTCTAAAGCAAAAATAATAGCAATGCATTGTGTGTTTCTAGCATATGTAAAATTAAAATATATGACAATAATAGCTCCAAAAATAGAAAGGAGAAATTAGGAATATATTATTGTAAAGTCCTTACACTCCTTTGAAGTGGTAATATATTATTTGATGTATACTATAAATTCTCAGGCAACCACTAAAATGTTTAAAAAGGATATAAACAATAAGCTAACAATTGTGATAAAATGGAATACTAAGTAACATTAAAAGGAAGGCAGAAAGATGAAAAATAACAAAAAAACAGACAGATGGAGACTTTAATCCAAACATATCGATAATTGCATTAAACAGAAACAGTCTAAAAACACTAATTAAAAGGCAAAAATTGTCGGATTGGATTTTAAAAAATTGTTGGATTGCATAAAATGGTAAATTTCAATTATATGCTATTTACAATTAATCAACTTAATTATAAAAACATAGATAGGCTAAAAGTAAAAAATGGAAGAAGATATACCCTACAGATACTAATCAAAAGAAAGCTAAAGTGGCTGTGCTAATATTAGCACAGTAAGAAATATTACCCAG